>CM073776.1:74945576-75050576 GCA_037158775.1 Hetaerina titia | reverse complement strand
AAGTTAGTATCTACGTCTAAATTAATTCAAATGCCAGCACAGCTTAAAAACAGCGTTTATTTTATAAAGTAACTGTATTTTCTCAGGGCTCATATATGCATGCCTTCCAATAGAGAACATTATTGCGATTCTAGTACTTGCGATTTCATACAGGTGTCACATCGAAGCACAAGCACATGCATTTATTTACTTAATATGCATTGGGCCTTCGTTTTAATTTTTGCATTTTTCTATAGTATCAATAAAAATTTTACAATATCGATATAGCAATATTTAATTTTGAAACGCTAAACTTTTCATTAATTTTATTTTTCTGGCTCCTCTACGGAGCAATCACAACTGAAAATAATATTGTAATTAGTACATCTTCTGAACGATTCTACAGCGGCGGTTTCGTAATATGTACGTGTGCTGATCAGTAATGCGGGCGACTGCCAGATCATTTTATTCTTTTATTACCACCAACTACAAGTCCAGGGTGTTCATTGTGTAGTCTCAATAAAGTTTCCTTCATATAGTAAGGTTTATTATATTTTTCACCAATTTATGCCAATGATGTTATGTGTTCAAAGAAAATATGTACATTTTTAAATAATTTAAAAAACAATAATAAATATACACCAAATTGTAATGCGTAGATTATCATGGGTGGCGGGGGTAGACTAGGGGTAGCGTGTCTACCTGTGGAGTCTAAGGTAGCTCGTTCGAGTCCCGTGACCGGCGGAAATTTTTCGGCTTACCAAAAATTTGTTTGATTTTTCGGAACGAGGCACACACACATTAGCAGAAAAAACACAATAATGGTATTTTGGAACGAGACAGCGAGAAAAATACACTCCTACTAAAAAGCTACCCTGAACCAATGGTGAAGGGGGGCAGTTTCACCATAAGGCACTGATGGCGCAAACCGAGTGGGTTGGCCAGGCGTCAGCTGGCACAGCTGCGGGTGAGAGTTCACGGTATCGGCCGCAGCACTGCGGTGTGGAAGGCAACGGGAAACCACCACATTATTCTCCCTAAAATATGCACCCTTGTCTTTCATTAAAATTCATTGGAATGGAAATATGTTGTAAACCAATCCTAGGATTGAAATACTAAAAAAAGTATAATTATCATCGGAAAAATAACTGAAGTGGTTTCTTGTCACCTTCCACGACATTATTATCATTTTATTTTTATGTTATTTTTATCTTGAGACCATCGATCAATTGGCTTCCCTTTTACCAGGCTATGCTCCGATGAGATTTTATGCTATCTCCCCGATGAACACACTGCGTGTGACAACTTCATCTGGCTCAAAGCCTTACTATAGTGCAATACAATGCTTATGAATTTCTAGGGGTGATCAGAACACTGAAGCCCTTACACTGGGTTATACAGGGTGTGGCCTTTTTTGAAAACGTTTTGCGTTTGTAAAAAGGAAGTTATGTTTCCGTACCCGTATGTTCTTAGTCCTTGGACTTAGTAGTAGGGATGTTAGAACAAGAATAACATTGACGAAAGAAGTATTTGTATGAAGGGAATTGGTATATGAAACTTGTAAGCATTGCTGAAAAGAAACTTTAAGTAAAGAAATCCACATGAAACATAGTTTTTTTATGAATCCAAAACCTGGTTATCGGGGCAACTGGACGAACGTAGATTGGTGCCTTTTGAGATATGGATACGGATGAGAATTGGAAAAAAAATATTTAAAAAGGATATAGAGGAAGTTGCTGGGTGAAATTGGAGGGCAGGAAAAGTGAGTGGAGGAAACATTGAGGGGAATTCTGATGTTGAAAGACGTAAACAAGGGATTGCATGTTAAACAAGCAGCAGAAATGAAGGGAGATGCTTTATTGACAGTATGGTGGCAGGTTGAAGGTAAAAAAAAACCAACGGAGGAAAATATAGGATAGATACAGAGCTCACAGATGATAACAGTCGATAAGGATCGTAAAAAAAACGCCTTTTTAATGTGTGCAGAACCTTAGAGTGATATTGAAACACTCTTGTTTTCACCACATCCGTAGGCACTGCTAGTCCCCATCCACGATTCCTGTCCTGAAGGCCCTACTGTATACCCTCTTAAGACTATAGGAAACCCCCCGCCACACGCCCTTGAGGTGGCTGGTGAGGTGCTGTGTAGATGTAGGGCACGCGAATGTAGAGTTATTTCTTTTCACCTCTTCCTGTCTCTCTGTCCATATCCCTTCCATGTGATCCCCTACCTCTTCCGCCTCTTTGCATTCCGGCCATTAGTAAGCCCTCCCGCTTTTCTTTATTTCGACTGATGTTTCACTTGCAAACACCACCACCACCACATCCCTGACCTTAATTAAATGTTTCACTTGCGCCGCCTCGACTTCTCCCCGCCTCCTCGCGTTTCTCCCTCCCGCTATTCATCCTACCTCCATTTACCTTCCGTCTTTCCACTTTTCCCTTCCTACCCTCTCTCTCTTTCTCTCTACCTTTCTATCTACATTTCTCTCCTCCGTCCGCTTTCCCTTTCACAATAATCGGAAACGCGAACGGGTTATCTTTCGTCCATAATTTATGGTGGAGGCTGTAGCTGGGTGGATGCTCATATTTAACGGGGGAAGGCAGCACCGGGTGCAGGGGGGTGGGAGAGTGGAGGAAAAAGAAAATAATGAATGTCTGCCTTCACACAACTGTTCACGTGCGTTTGGTATGGAGCTTGCTGGCGAGAGAAATTGTAAGAACATTTGTGTGCAAAAGCGATCTTTTGTTTTCGTCGCACTAAAAAATTTACGCATGGTGTGTGGCTGCTAACGTCACTAGTGTTGTTCATTATGAAATTCGAGGCAGCAATTATATCATGCTCTGCGACTAGGCGATTGCTTGTCTGTTGGCTATAAGTTTTAATTTGGCAAAAATATTTTATTATAGTATGGCATTAGTATTCCCCGTCAATAGAACATTAGTATTTCATCAGCACTCCCCGTAGTGAATTAATGGGGGTAAATGTGACCAATTTGACCATTAAACATTAAATTAAAAGTTAAATAACATATATTGTATGTTATATATTAAATGTTATATAACATTCATGATATGTTTTTCGATCTATCCCATCTAATTTGATGATTGCTTCTGAAATATCATTAAATATATAAAATTTATTATATAACTGCTTCATTAGCCACTTACATATAATCAAAATACTACCATTTAGTGCGGTACAATTGATAATGTCGCAGATATATGTTGCTTAACTATCGACGATAGGATCTTCACCAGTAACTGTCATGAACTTAAAGGAAAACTTTTTGTCTTTGCGATTTCAATTTTTAAACTCTCCAGTTCTAGCCTGCTATTTTAGTGCTAGACCAAGAAGTATAAAAGCCAAATCCAGTATTTCAGGCAGATATTACTTCAATATTGGACCCAACATAAATATTCTTTTTCTATAGGCTCCTAATTTTCAAATTTTGGGCTAAATTGAAGAAGGGACCATTTAGTCTCGCCCAAAATAAAGACCTCTATCTATCTTGTTTTTAAAAAAGTCCTGTTTTAATTCGGTTATCCATCTGTTTTTTATTTTACATACATATTTTCTAAGTAAATTAAGCTTAAAGGGTTAGTTTACGGAATTACTGCAAATTATGGGATATGTTTTGTGGTAGCAAATACGCGGTGAAAAGTTGCAAGTGTGATGTTGCCAGGAAATAGCAAAGGTATTCTCCAAGAAAGAACTTGCAGGCGTACTTATGTTAAAATGAACTCTTCCTCCATGAGTTGCAAATATTAGACGGCGTATTTTATCGAAATATTTTAAAATTCCTGAATAATCAGTAAAGGCAGTTTTTAATCCTGAGCTGTTTGACGTTCCTACCGCTGTGCAATTGTTTGTTCGAGCATTCATGCAGAAAAGCTCACCAAAGGAGCTCGTCCGATCAAAAAAAAAAATTACATGGGTTATTCTCTTTCTATTCTCGCATTTTTTGTGGTTATTCTTAAATACTTCAGCTTATTCAAGCTTCAATTTAGCAAGAATGCCGTGAATACTGAGAGCAAGGAAAATCCTAGCGTCGAGAAATTAACTCAAAAGTAGGAGATGAGCTGGTGTTTTATGTAGGGACTTTCTGAATAAGATTCTAACCCGAATGCAGTCCACCGAGATAAGCTCCTAGTCTACCGTTAGTCCTAAGTTATATTTTTTTCAAGTTTTCCTCTTTCTCTCTATCTCGCTCTCCACACGTGTAGGTCTGGTTGCACGCGTCTCGCCCTCGAGAACTACCGTTACCGGATTGAAATCTAGCGTCGGAAATTAATTTCTCGCGACCTCACAGGTGATTCTCATTTCCTAGAGCGGCAGCAGGCAGGTTTATTTTGAATTTTTGAAAAGGGAATTTCAACAGTAAAGTCAGTCAAGGATTTAAAACTCTAACCGTAATTATTGAATTTGATTTGTTGAATTAATATGTATAATGACTTACTTTTTATGGTGATAATAAAACAGTTTGGTTCTTATGAATGAGTCTAGGGTTCAGCTTGGACTAAGTTTTATGGCGCATGAAATTCATTTATCCAGGATATAGGACCAGTTCCCTTCAAAATTTCATTTGGAAATTTAACTTTGATTTTAGAAGGCGTTCATTTAATTCTTGTTTTTTGACGCAGAATTTGAACTTTTCATTCTCAGGTGAGAAGCAGAGCGTTCTTTTCAATAGGCTACCAATTTTATATGTACAGGCCCAAGGACACTACTTTGAAGAGTTTAAAGTGTTTGTGCAAATCCATTCAATACATTAAGTAAAAAATAATTGCATTTCTTTCGGAACGCACCCGGTTTATGTAAAACGATGCATCATTAACAGGCGCATCAAGTGAAAACTTTACGCCAAAACTTTGATATGAAGCGTAGTTATTTCAACGCGGGAAAATGGTCACTGAAGCAGTACGATAGATGGAGATTGTAGTCTTTTTAAATGTAGGTGTGGAGAAGGATTGAGACGGTGAAGTAGACAGAAAGGAAAACATAAGAGAAGATTCTAGGTAGTGTGGGCGAGGAGATGGGGTTGTTGGGAGAAATCATAAGAAGGCAGGAAAAATGGATGAAAGGCGTATCGATCGGCAGTGGGATGTTGAAGAATGTACGAGAATGCTCATAATAAGAGAGGACGACGTTAGGTAAACGAGTAAATGGCAAAAAGAGGAAAGGGATGTTGGACGGGATGAAGGGAGGAAAGAAGAAAACAGAGATTAGCAGGGACTTGATGTAGAGTAGGTTCTAGATTGTGTTTTGTTAGGAGTCACAAAATATTTATTTGGTAGTTGTGTCCATCTAAAACCAACCTTAACCGGTAAATTACCCATAATAAAAATAATATGCACACATGCGTGTACACTCATACAGTTTTAAACATTAAAAATAGATTCATTTGACTAAATGGATGTTGGTAATCGATTTCTGAAGGATATATAGCAAGAAATAAATTATACCCTAAATTCAGAGAATTTAATGATTGTTCTCGGTTCTGAGTAAGATTTTTGAATAATTATCACGGTTGCTTTCATGTCACTCTTTGAATTTTCTGTCGGAATTTCGAGGCAAACTTCATGTGATTGGTAGACTGAAACTGACGGGCCTGCTATAGATTTGCTACGCAAGTCCCGCATTTATAGTCAATTTTCGTGGCTGTATCCGAGTGCGGTCTCCTAATGTGACATATGCATCGCACCGCCATCTCCGTCCAAGTTTAGGATTGAATTCTGATTTTCATTAAAGCGTTATATCGTGTGTAAAGAGGTAGACCAACAGATGGGAAACATCTACGCAGGAAAACCGAATAAATGACATAATATATACTTGTAAGTCTCATAACGGTAATGCCAGGGGATTAGGATATTTAATTTGTATTGGATTGAAATTTTCATGTATATTTTACATATTTCCTCCCGGTACGTTGCATGTAGAAGGAACTTAAAGCAGATATTGCATATCATTATCACTGAGGCATAAAAAGCATTCAATTGAGTATAACATTCTTTTCAAAACATTTATTTCGACCATATACATATATTATGTTTGTTCTGGTTTAACTGTCTTGTTTGATGTATGAAATATTTTAGAGAGCGTTTTTCTAAAATCTTTTGTGGGAAAGATTAGAGTTATATTGATGAGAGACTAAGAAAGTTCCAAGTGGAAAATAGAAGTGAATTTGCGGTAGTTCTCGGGTAATGTTTGTGTTTGAAAATTTCGTTTCTGAAACACGCCCTTATGTATATATGGAATGTTTTAAAGTTTGCTTGTGTTGCTATACATATACACAACTGGAGGAATCTGTAAGCAAAGCATTATAGTTTTGTCATCGGAGAAAAATCTGTAATACCTTCGAGGTAATGAATTAAAGCAAAGTGTTAAGAAAAATATGGGTTCAAAGAAGTTTTCTATTTTTTTTAAGCTCAACTTTGTGGAAGTTCATGTTCATTAAATAGAAAAATCCACTGCTCTTTATTATTGTACGACTAGTTTCAACGCTTAGGCGTCATAATCAGGTACACAGTACCTGTTGATGACGTCTAAGCGTTGAAACTAGTCGTACAATTACCTGATGATGACGCCTAAGCGTTGAAACTAGTCGTACAATAATAAAGAACAGTGGATGTATATACAGTATTGTGTTTCTTTATTTAATGATCAAAGAATTTTATTTATTTTTTGCTTAGTTAGTTATTTTTTGTGCATTCAGAATGTTTTATACCTCAAAATGTTTATAAGTACCTCTTCGGTGTGTATTTAATAGGAAAACGGAAGATTGATTCCATTGAAATATTGAATGAACTGGGAACATCTCAAATGGATCTTTTTAGTTGTATTTATTCAATAAAACTTGAAGCAGCAGAATATTTTGTGTTATCTTCACAGTGGTCAGTAATAAGGAATGGATTATGAAGTGAGGAAGCGTATTGCGTGGTAATTCTGCATACCTCCCTATAAGGTACCATTCTCTTTCTTTTGCCATAAAAGTATTTTCCTTCCGTCTTAAAAATGTACCTGTTGTCTACCATTACTGGCTCCTGTGTTATCATTTCTCTTTTTGAAATGATATGGTTATTCTGGAGCCTTGATTGCACCAGGATTTATGGCCAATTTTAAGAAAGAGACAATACATGAGATCTTTCAGTAATCACTTGTTTTCTTCAAACGTTCAATCGGATTTGCACTGAACCTTAAATTATTAATGATTTGTAAAAATTAGTGTGGCGTTTTTATTTTAAAATTTCGAGTCTTGAAGATAAATGATCAATTTGTAATGATTCGCATTTTCAAAGAGACATTTGATCTTTCCGGCACAATTTTATTGAACGTATAACCTCAGTAGAGGAAAGCGTTTCCTAGATTGAATAATTTACTCCTCTGACTAGAGGATTTCAATATTATGTTAAAGTTACGCTGAAACTGAAGTTTCATGCAATCATTTTCACGAAAATTCAACATGGAATTTGGAATAGGACCGTACCTCAGAATTAAATGTGGTGTTTTCATTTAAGCTACTGGCAGCTATGGGAAGTATTACTGCTAAAGAAAAATCGGGAATGTGAATCATCTCAATATGTGAAGAAGAACTTTTAGAAGCTCACGGTTTGACGAATTGCTCGCCTGTCCCCTGATACCGAAAGTGGCGGACGTCGTGCGCAAACTATTTTTGGAGGATATCTGTTCATTGTAGGTCTATTCCACTACTTCATCTCTGTCATTTTCATAGCAATATGTTCATTTTTTTTGTTTTCGAAAGGCCAGCTGCTTCTTTTCTGCGTGGCTCTTGTAAACCTAAGGGTCATAACTTCCCTTTGAATGGCAGGAGGAGGATCGTGTTTTATTATTTAATATGCTAATTTTTAGCGTTCATGAATAAAGTGCCGCATGAAAAACACGGCTATCATCTCATTAGAGATCATAATTTTGTCTCCAGAAAATATTTATGATCTGAACTAACGGTCAAAGCGTAAACTTCACCCTTCAAAGTAGGTGACCCGTATGTTCGCCTTGTGTGCCCATGTACGAGGTTATGAGGACAATTCATTTGGACAAAATGAGGAAGCATAGTGAATAGCGTAGAAGCATAGTCTGAAAAGCGTAGTGTGTCACCAGGGAGGGCTAAAAATTATCTAGACCTTGGGGAGGGGACACCTTTCTTCCTAGTGAATCAATTGTACCAGCAAAATAATAGTAGTAAATATTATGAATTAAAAATGACGTAATGGCAAAACTTATTCGATTATCGTATCTCGTAGCGTGTATTGATCTTACGACCGACATACAGAAAATTCAGATTTGAAGTTGTACACATCTCTTGAGGGTAATTTACGTGACCATTTGAATTTTATATGCAGGGACGCACCCAAAAGTGGTAGGACTGATTTCCTCTGGCGCGAACGGAGCGGTGGAGGGGGGTCTGCCTGGCAGGGTAAGGTGGAGGGGGCTCTTAGCAACAAACCGACACCAACCTCAGTCGCCTGCGGGCTGTCGTTGAGTGAGGACACCGTACATGGCCGATAGTGTAAAATAAACTCCTAATCTCCATAAATATAATCATATAAATGGAGATTAGAAGTGCAGGTTTGCATAAGCCATTGGTATCATCTCTTCAAAACGCATTCTCTTCTTTGTTTGCACCTAACCTTACTTAAAAGCTGTTTTGCCCATCTTTATTATTACGGGAATTAAGTGCTCCAAGTGCCATATATATGTGGTTGCTGCAATTTACAGCACTTGGCTACAATCATGAGGATAACTTCTCTAAATCTGATATCCTGGCTTAATTTGAAAAAAGGATGATATTTAACGCACGAAGCCTTCCGAGGACGAGACTGGAAGGGTCTACCAAAAACTCAGAAGACCCTTAAAGTAGTTAGAATTTAGCGGTAAGGCATAATTTTCATGTCATCATTGTTTATATATCGTACGATTGCATTGAACTAAATTTTACAGAGTGTTTTCTGATATTATATTTCATGCAAGTTCTCCACATCGTGATATATCTGTGAACAAAGTTTAATTTATTAATATCCGTAATTAATTCACTTATCTTTCACTGCATTGTATCGTGTATAGAACAATGGTTAATAGAAAAGGTTATATTATAATAGTTATAAAGAGAAGTAAAGAAATACTGTTTAAAATGGGGAAAAATAAATAAACGTGCAAAAGACAAAAACGCTTAGATTAAACTGAGGAATATGTGGAAGATAAAATGTGCTATAATAAAATTATTACTATAGAAATAAGACAAAAAATCGGTGAGGCTTGAGGGTTGTAGTTACTAATTCAATTGTGACTAATTTGTCATGCAGTATTTGTTAAGAAAGAATGACTTATTTTTTTAATATATGGTGTTCTATATATGCATTATGCCATTCTTCCATTTTTCACTTATATTATAAATGCCTGGGAAGGATTAAATGCATTTCATTTTGGATGAGAGGCAAAAAGAATGAGAAATTAAGTTTACCGTTAATTTAGTTAGCTCGCGTTTTAATAGGTGCAAAAAGCATTGTGATTTTTAAAAATATTTACCCCAATTAGAAGTTAATACGTAAAATACCAGTTAATTCTGTCTAAATATGATTTAATAGGAAGATAGAATCCTGACAAAATAATTGGTACATTTGATGCAATAAAGATTCATGTATGAGGAAGATGTTCAATTATTTACATCGAATTCAATGTGCGGGAAATCGGGGTTGCGTTCAAAGCTCTGGTGTTAATTACAAATAATATTTTTCCTGTTTGTTGTTCCTTTTTGCAGCTGCGAGCGGAGAAATCTAATATCCTCTAATCCAACAGGGGAGTTATTAAAGAAATAAATTTTGAGGACAATTAAAAAAAGGTTCGTTAATAATGAAAATTTACTACGCAGAGGCCATTTTTCTATCGTGAACAGTTTCCCGATTGAAAAAGTGACATTAAAAAAAAATACTACTCCCGCGGGTGAGCCAGTGGACTTGTACCTTTTTCACGTGCCAATATACTTCGATGCATACCTTTTTTTCGTACAATATACTTCGATAATTGAGAAAGAGGACCATGATTGTCAGGATGTATATTCGTATAGCGAAACGTGTTAAAAGGGCCAAGCAGGGAATGTGAAAAGGAAAACCGAAGGGGAAACGAGTGACTCTGAAGTCATAGATGTATCTTCCTTCAAATGCACAGTAATGGAAGAAGCACGCCTTTGTACAAAGGCATAGAAAAATAGCAAAGGACGAATTGGGAATGAAATTGTCTCGTTAGAAGTAGTTTTGTGGAAGAGAAAAATGAAGGGAAATTTACTGGAGGAAAAAAAGAGAGATACTCTTAAGATAAATTAATACATGGGATACTGAGAAATTATCACGAAGCTAAAGAATTACATTGAGATAAAGTTATATAGCGAGATTCTATTGGAAGGAAATAACAAGTGGCTGAAGTTTAGAATTAATTTATAGAGCTTTTTAGAATTGTGAAGTTTAATTTTGTACCAATGCGTCTCGAAAAATCAACTTTAACTGTAAGGAAGAAAGTTTAAGTCGTTGGGTAGTATCTATTATGAGAGACGCTCAACTTCTTAGTCTCTTAGTTCTGTCTCGTTGCCTGAAGTTTTAAGCCTCATTGTTTTTTTGAGAACGATTGGGCCTATTTGGAAATAAGATCATGGCCCAAAGTTTATTAGAAAGATGGGCAGTTAAGAGTCCAGCACCACTTGCGATGGTAATCCCAGAACTCCCGTCCCAACAAAGAAAATACAAATGTTTTGGAAAAAATGTATTTATTTTTCCAATTTTTTTTAAATACCACATGTCTGCTAACTCGCGCACTTCCAGTCGACGATCATCCATTTGTCGAGTCGTCACCTCATTTGGTCGACCAATGTGATGCTCTTCTTGACAGCTCGTACGGCCTCGTTTAAGCTCTCCTACCCAATAGTTTGCTGTTGCAAAGATGACCAACTTTCTCCATTTTCACAAATTCACTGAAAACGTTCACTCTTGATGGCTGCCAAATGAATACTAAACAACGTAGCGTCTTCAAATTTGAAAGATATACTATATAGATTGCATACTTTCTAATACAGTGATATTTTTCAAACAACTACTGCCATTTCTAGGTCAGGCCCGGTACATCTGGGACCACCCTGTAGTTAAGATCCTTATCTGTCAACCTCGGATAGAGTCTAATACGTTTTTAGTAACTGTATCGTCACTATCGACGAGAGCATTGCGGCATATATTTCATATACCATGCTAAAATAGAATGACACGAAAAATTATATTACTCTTTGAATTTCAATCAGGACCCGCCTTAATGTAAACTACATCATTAACATTAAAACTATCTCATGATCATGTAGCAAACGGCTCGCCTGTTTGACGAGAAAAGCACTCAATAATTACAAAAAAAATGACATTCAAACTCGACAAAATAAAGGCATCTTTCTAAGCCGAATAACGTTCATTTTGAGGTATTTAGGTGAGTTGATAGAGTGGTCGAGGTGTTAATTTTGAGCCGAATAACGTTCATTTAGATTCGTGTAACATAATAATTAAATTCCATTATTAAGTGGTGGAAATTAAATTTGATGGGATCAGCTGAACTATCCTCTTTACATTCTTCTTAATTCCAGAAGCAGCTGAAATGAGCGCCTAATTGGGTGATTATCATGGGTTAAAGAATGCAGCAGTGGTCAGAACACTTATTGCCGGTAGGATAAAGCTATGAAATTTCATATGAAAAAAAATAATAAAATTTGAATCTACCCAAATGTAACGGCACATACGATTAACAAATATGCATTTAGCGGCGGGTTTTAAAACGTCCAGATTGATTTTTTTCCGATGAGCGAGTTAACTTAAGGAAATTGCTTTAGCGGTTTATTTTGAACAGATTTTTAGAAAAACTAAAAAAAGTGTATATTAATGACGAAAAGTGAAACCATGAAGTGTAGTCTCCAGCTTAGCCAATATGAACAGTGTCTTTTTAAATAATTCTGTGCTCCATTATCAGATGCTATATTATTAGATGCTGTTATTTTCTACAAAATCCATTAATTTATTTCAGGTTTCCATTTATAATGAAATCAAAGTATTCTTGCCAAGCGTTTTCTAATATTCAGACCAGATACCACGAACATGAATATGAATTAAAGTACTTCTTACGGTTTACCGATGGATATGTTACGTTCGTCGATAAACATCCCTTCGGAATACCTTCAATGCTCATAAAATGTTGAATATTCCTGGATACGTTTTAACATACGGTTGACACACATGACTTTATTTTATGATTAATGCAATAAATCACCTATAGTTTCAGAATATATACTCGACAGAAATTTTTTTCAATAAATCATCAGAAATTTAAGAATGTAAAAGTGACGGAAATATATTTTGATATCTGTTTCTTATGTTCTTTCATATTTTGAGTATTGTATGCCCGTATTTATTATTTATATTCAGCAATTGTGTTGTACACATTTAAAAACTAGTCGTGCAAATTAAAAATAAATTATCTAATTACATTAAAATAGCAAAATTTCAAACAATTCATAAATTTAGAAAACGGTATTTTATCAACAGCATTATATAAATACGAAAAATCCATTCCGTAATTACGTCAAGAATACATAATAATGCTCTCTCATACCGCTAATTACAATCCCCACGTATTTCTCTTTTGTTATGTTTTGCTTGCATAATTGTATGCCTTGGCGAAAGTAAAACTCTTGAACAAATAGTGCTGTAAAAACGGCGTAATATCGAACAAATGTGAATAAAAGTTTCTACGGTCATAGGAGACAATAACTTCACGCGATGTGGCATCTTGAGTGATCGTAATGGATATTACTCATGTAGTAGTAGTAACATACTTATTATTATTTTGTGACTTGGGATCGAATTGGTGCATTGGTTAGTGTACTTGATTTTCACTCCTAGGATTCCCGTGGTGGAATCTCGGAAGTGATAGGTATTTCTCACTGCTATCCCGTGTGTGACCCTCGAGCACCTTTTGTCAAAAGTAGGCTAATACCATATCTGGATTTATCTCCCTTCCTTGAGCATCGACTCTCTTTCTATTTAGCCACCTGCCCCTAACAACGCATTTTTCCTCAGCTGTCGGTCGTCTCCCCTAACAGTTACGATTCATTCTTCTAATCAATTTTTTTTCTTCTTTCCAGGTATGTGGTATCTTCTGTCTTTGGCTATGGAGCCTAAGAATTCAATCGGTGGAGTCAAAAAGGACCCGTAAGTTAAAATTTTCACACACACATAAAAATTGTCTGTGTGTGTGTGTGTATATATATATATATATATATATATATATATATATATATATATATATATATATATATATATATATATATACACACACATTCAAATACGAAATCCCGCCCAAATATTCATTCAAACATAGAAATAGGTATAAGGAAAGGGGATAGAAATAAACATTTGGGATCTGCTTAAAACCGCCTTCCCCGCCTTCCACACCGTGTGTATATATATATGCACACACACACACACAAACTAATTCACAAGGAAATAGATATAAGGAAAAGTAACACATAAAATGCGAACACAAGAGAGATGGTGAAGGCGGAGTCAAGCAGATCACAAGTGCATAAATATTTCCTTGACCGAGAATTGAACCATGGTTCTTTCGACTTGCTGGACAGATGCTCCGAGCATCGGCATTACTCAGAGGATGATTATCCTCTAATAGCTAACAGACACTTGGAGAACCTAACTTTCACGGTGTGGAGGAAATTTTGTGCCTTCGGAATAGTGGTCTAATTCATGTTGTGCGAAGACCGGCCATCTCTCAAGTTGTGACATTGTTTTTCGGGAACACAAAACTCTTTCAAAAAGTCTCCTCGGACAGGGAAGTGAGAGTTAGTTTCACGTGCATACATTAATTTGAACGGGGCGGCTCGTGGCGTGGGAAGGGTATGGGGGGGCGAGGGGAGCGGATGGGTGACAAAGGTGTGTGGAAGACCTTTGTCGTCGGCAGCTCCTTGACGGCGGTGGCTGCAAAGGACTCTTGAGACAAAAGGGGAGGAAGTGGCGGGCGGGGTGTGGGATGGCGGGGGGGTAGGCGGGGATGACGGAAGGGTTGTGGGAGCGGTCCGACGCTCCCACGGTCGGTCGATGGCATTTAATATTCCCCTTCGCCCGCCAATGGAGGTGAAGGCCGCGCCTAATGGACATCGTAATTTCCCCGCCGCTTTAAAGTGTATTGCAGCCAAAGATTTCATAAAGAGGCAGCGATTGGGCGAGTTCCGGTCGACAAGAGTGACGAAGAGTATTGGTTGCGTGCAAGAGTGATGTTTCGAAGAATTGTGAAAGAGGTTCTAGAATAACAAAGCCGGGCATGGTAGCTTGAGGGGCATTTTTTATTTCATATATTCCTTTATTGACCAAACGCTCGAGTAAAAAGATTACGAATGCCTTGAAAATCCCGCATTTGAAAAGGTTGCTTGAAATAGTTACCTTATGGTCTTTTCTAAGATGTACCATTCTTGAAAAGTGCAACATCCGCCGTACCATGTTAAAACAAGGAGCTTGCAATAAATTAAAAGAAAACTTTATCATTGCATTGGTATACCAAAAGTGGGATTACACATGCGTATTTCTTTGGGTTATCCGATTGCGGATAACTTAAGCATTGTAATTTGAAGTAGTCGAGTTATGCTGACAACTTAATGTACTTATTAGCGCTTTAATTAAGGATTTAATAGCAGTCTACTTCACGCATTACCGTTTTATAGACCTGTCAACAAAGAATGAAAAGATTCGCGCTGAATAACCGCACTCAAATCAAAATCAGTGAGTAATTAAAATTCGAGATACTATTTAAAAAAATTGAAGTTATAACTATCCGAGTTAATTAGAAATTGTATTTAATGCAAACTGAAAATTGGCTGAAAAAGCAGATATATTGTAGTGTTCACCTAAATGGCCTTGATTATTAATTCGTAGTTTAAAATAACCCGGTGATTTCCGGTTTCAGCGGGGGAAGGTACTGGTGAAGGACGTGGCAAAGAAACTTCTAATTCCGTAAAATATAATATGACCTATTCATACGTAACAGATCATCTTTGATCTGAATTAATAGGAAGCATAAACAGTTGAAGAACCTCGTAATATCCCGATTATTCTTGCTTTAATCTTGTAGCTATTTGTCAAATAAACATCTACGACCTATTATAGCCTATTCTATAGACTATGTTGCTTTTACATGGGACAGTATTTCCCATTGTTCTGCTATAGGGTGCCGTGATGGAAGAATACCGAACCTTCGGACTCGTTCAACAGATGGGTGGAAGGGAATGCAAAGTCCCCTGCCCTTGTGGGAATCGCAGTTTCCTACATATTTTTATTCTATTAATTAGCTGTTATCTAATTAGCGAATTTTCTAATTGGAAATGATACCACCAATTTAGAAAGATAATAAAACATCAGTGCAGGGCGAATAAAGTTATTCGTTTTGATATTCAATTGTCTCTAAGTTACTGGATATGCGATGTTTTCATTTCATACCCTCTGCTCTTCAAAACAACGTGAAATTCATTTGTTCTCTGCTTCACATGGCGGTCATGGAGAAAATTAATTTTATGACTATCGTCATTACACATTTATGTTGTGGAGATCTCATTACGAATCCCCCCTCTCTGCTCGTGCTGCCTTTGCTTGGATAATCATTCCTGGTGTCCCGGCTCCGATTAGCAAATGAATAAATGGAAATGTGAAGTGGTAGTGAGGTGTACTCTAAAAAGTGTTCACGTAGGGACAGTGCCTGGCGTTGACTAATTGCCCGACTGCGAAGTGGTCAAAAACGGAAAACTTGTACAGATGCTGCCAGTTTGGAATGCAATTACCACGTCACGATCGAATCAAGCCCGTTTTTAGGAGTTTCGATCGTCGGTATCCCCTCCAGGGCGAGTTTGCTGAGAGTCACCGCTCCCCGTGAGTGTTCGTTTTGACCCAAAAGAACGGGTACCAAATATATATATATATATATATATATATATATAACATACGTATTTTCACCGTGTATAAAAAAGGGCTCAGATGGTAGCGATTTTCGGTCTTTAATGACTATCCCCGTGGGTTCTCTTCTGCTCCTATGCATTGAATTTATTTCCATTTCAGACCTTTTTTTCCGTTTTAGATTCGTCAATTTAGCGGTTTGCCATTGTTTTGGAGAACAGTGAAAACAATTTTAGATCTATACTAAACAATTCTGGTTTAATTATGAGAAGCTGACTGCGGTTATTGCATACGCATCAGTGGGAAAAAATCTTGGCAAGACTATTAATAGCTTACAACTTGTGCTGGGCAACTTGAAGCAACATGCAATTTATGCAGTTGATTTGGCTTTTATACTGTCACCCATGAATTACGATGGCCATTCGTTCAATCGAAATAGTTCCGTTCAGTGCAGTTAGAAGCAAAAATGTGCACCCAAGGCCGAATTAAAATGGAATATGTACTCTTTTTCAAATAGTTATATACAAGCATTTAAGTTACCACAGTTCTGCATATGACGTTGTTTCTCCTTCACTTACACGGGCGTGGATGACTTAAACCGGTGAATATTAAATTTTGTGAGGGTGAAACTAAGGTTACGTACTTAATGTAATTGATGCAGTGTATTCTCACGACTCGCCACGCTCTTATTAAGATTGGATTATGAAATACAACTGGTCAGATTTTTCGGAGGTGCTAAATTTTTGGTGTCGGTGTTTGTGGAAAAATAAACTAAAAAAATTTAATTTCATAAATTAACTCCTGTAAATGCATTAAATTCTTATTAGTGTTGCACAAAACTAGGATTCTGACATTGAACCGTTTTGTCTATCAAATAACGTATTACAATTGTGGTGAAGCCTGGGCCGCATTAAAGTTTATTTTTTATGTGAACTTACAAAGTTTTATTTTGATATAATTCATCATGGAACAATCCCACAAAGTTAAGCCTGAAACGATTAATTAAATACTGTCATATATTTTCATTAGTGAGACATCTAATGATATAGAGCATTATATCATATACTTGAGATTTTCATAATTTACCCATCATTTTTATAATTCTTTACAGCTTCGAAATGAAAGAGGCAATTAAATATTGCAGTTTCCACCATCCTTGACTCTGCGGCTGGTTGGTTGTACTTGTTAACAAATGTAGAGAGTTCTGCGTGTATACTGAAAAAAAATAAACCTTTGGCAAGTTTTCAGCTCATATTCACCCTTCGTAATTTTCCAAATATCGTGATCTCTAGAATTCATATTCTCTAGAATAACAAATCGTCTTGAATGTGCTCCTAGTATTGGTTAAAGCCTAACTTTCGTGCAGAAAATCTTCCTTTGAATTTCCCTACAACGGATAATACGAAGTCAAATGTTATGCTTTCCAGTCAGGTTTACATTTAAATGCTGCTTGGGAACATGATTTTTCATGCTAGTGCAATGATGTTTCCTGGCATGTGATTTTAGGGAAGCTTTCTTAATTCGTTAGTCAATGTTATTAGTATACCTTGCTTGTAAACTTAGGTGGCATAATGGGCTACTGGAGCCCAAGTGATGTCCACAAACAGAACCATGTCAAAGTATTTACGTGGTGCTCATTTTTGCAATCCGTAATTATATCGTATACAACAGGTGGAACTATTAATGAACTCTGATTTTTTTTGAGGTGCACTCTATGTTAAACCATCAAAACCAACCATGCGATTGATTATACCGGAATAACAGCATATTAGGTCAATTATTGAACTCCATAAGAAGAAGAGATACGTAAGGAAATGTTTAGTGTAGGCAATGATGCTTTAACTTCATTAATTATGTCTTCATTTTGTTCATTTCTGTCGTCATTCGTAATTAAATATTAAATTGCATTCGTTGCCGTTCAGAGAAAATATACCCGATGAAAATGGGGGAGAACATTTTCCATTAAAATTGGTGACGAGTACGAAATTAAATAGTTAGAAATAGCATAGTTGAGAAGCAAATTAAACACTATTATGTGAACAATGGCTTTCCCAAAAATTTGGGAAATGCTTGAAACAACAGTGAAAAATTAATTAAAAACCTGTGCTTCCGTAAATAAACCACAATGATTATATCCCGTACTCTCCTTTTAAGAAAAAGAAGAGTACAGTTTATCTAATTAACGCCAAGTTCATTTATTAAGCATGAAATGTAAAAATGAACACAAACACATTATCCTAGCTCTTTGGCTGACGAAATGAATCGGAAGAAATGTTAGATGGGAAAATTTCTTGGAAGTGAAATAAGTATTAGACGGAAAAATGGTAATTATTTATGGCAGCGTAGTTGATGACGAGGCAAATTATTTTTCCGGAACGTGGTTATAAGCACAATAAAGCTGGTAGGAGAGCAAAGTAAACGAGAGAATTTTAAATGATACTTATGGAACTGAGAATTAAAAACCAAGTGCATGGGTCAACTGACAATTAGGCTTTTTTTATGGAGACTTGTTATTGCCGGGAATTATACGCATCCGATTTCAATTAAATCAAGGAAATTTATCACATAGAGCAATTATATTTAAACTTGGTTTTTTTAAAGACTTTACGTACAGGTAAAGTTGAAGAGAAAATGTAAAAAATCAATACACATGTATGTGATATTAATATATCCAGGTACGTGATAGCCTAGGGGTTAGAGCGTTGGCCTAGTGACTTGTAGGGTTCGCATTCGATTCCGAGTGACGCCTCTGGATAATCACAGCTTCACCAAAGCTTTTTGATTTTTTCGGGTACCATATATTCCTGGGAAACCACGTGCGACACAAGAAAATGAGTTGACCCCTCTACTCTGATGTGTGAATTCCACACGCTGTTGTTTTTGGTATTGGTTGATCTATAGCTCTCACCTAACTAACTGACTTTCGGGTTGGCAATGGTGAATTTGGTCGGTGATTATATACGTCTATAAAAATACATGTGAACGACACTCCTTTTTTTACCATTTCGGTAATGTGACTAGAGGTGAAATTTCAACATATTCAGACCAAAATATTTCAGGCAAAATTAAAAAAAACTTTTTGCTAGCGTAAAAAATTATCAATTTTGTATTTTAAGTTCTGGATAAGTAATAAGGTATTCCCCTAACTATTACTGTAAATTAAACTCTTGCTCTACCATTTACCCGTTAGTCAGACACACGAAGACGAAGTCAAATAAAGCCTTAGGGGCTTATGTTCTCGACTCCTAACGGTGGCACATTTAAGTACACGCGCACAGTACTACTGCGTAGGAAACATTTTGCCGCGAGTGCCCGCGGAGAATGTCACGCGGAAAGTCCGTCACGTGTTCTTCCACGCGGACCGGAGAGACCCATTGTCAGCGGTTGGCAGCGCCGTTTGCCCGGAGGTTTGGGCGAGGGAGGGAGGGGCGGGGATCGAGGGATATGGAAGGAGGTGGGAATGTGGCGGGTGCGGGGCGGGGAAGGGGTTGGGAAGGGTGCCGAGGAGGGAAGGAGGGAAATGAGAGAGATGAGGTGGAGGGGAGAAGTGTGGTGAGAAGAGGGCAAGGTGCCAGGGGAGCGCTAGAAATAAAAACTTGGCGTCAAGAGGATGGTTTTAAGGGAACGGGGCCACTCGAGGGATGGGGCGGGAAGGGGGTGGGGTGGTGTAAAAGGGTGGGGGGGGCAACGCTGCGAGGGTTTCGAGAGACCTCCGGCTGTTGGTTGTAGTAAATCCCTGCGGCGGGGGCTTCGAGGCCCTTTCCACCCCCCAACCACCCACCCACCCCTCCGCGACGACTGACGCCTCGCTTGCTTGTTGCATTACCTCAGGCCCGGGGCGTTCGCTCCTTCCTCACCCGCCCTGTCGGGGATCTCTCTTAGTTTTCGCAGCCACGTCGCTGCGTCTCCAATAAAATACATCCACGTGTAGGACCACGAGTCACCGCAAGGGTGCAGGGCAATAGACGCCAGGACACGAAACTTGAAAATATGGTGGCTGAATCTTTTTACACCCTGCAGGATATGCCTCCACCTACGCCTAAGATACTTGCGATTGTCTTTGTTTGCATTCCATGTTAATAATGCGATGTAAGAAATCAAATTATGTATGTTTTCGGATTAATGCTAAAGTTTTATATTTTAAAAACATCCGAAAAGAAGTTTCCGGCTTTTTGTTAGTTTGTAAACTGCTAGTTGGAAAAGGTTCTTTGATTTTGATCTTTTCAGAAATCAAACAATTGAGCGATTTTGTTTTTATTTTAATAAATGATGGACTGAAATAAAACTAAAGACTGGGATCTGAGGTTTCAGCGGCGTTTATTCACAATTGTTAAGCCTTTCGGGCGTTTCACCTGCTAAGAATACGACAGAGAATTGTGCAAAAACAAAGCTGAGGGGAGAAAATATGTAGAATTTTGGTCGGAATTAGGGTTGGCAGAAATTATGCAGAGCGAGATGAATGAGTTATTTTAACATGCTTAATGGGGCATCATTTTTTTGCTCTTTTAGTCAGTACTGTGAGGTAAAAAAAATATGTAGCGCCTGGATCGATTGGAAAACTACTCTAAACCGGTAGTATGCGGCTAATAATAAAAAAATAATAACTTTAGCGTCTAAATAATAAGAAATTTGGGTTATTTTCGCAATAATGTGGGTTAACTCATAGAATTGCATCACCTCTCCTCTAGCCGGGACTGGCGGAAGTATTTCAGTTGATGATTGGTTAAATTAGCATGTCATTCACTATTGCGGATGCCGTCACTAAGGGGACGAAATTATTCGATTAAACTACGCAAATTTGGTAAAAGAGATTTAAGGCAAATTTTGGGGTAATTAAAATTAATCGATTCACAGTACTGATACTGATAAAATCTTTAATATTTTCCGCCCTACTTTTCCTTCACATCATCGAAATAAATTTTTCCATTGGGAGAAAAATCAATGTTGCAAATATTTACCAGCTAGATAGCATATATTTAATTTCCACGGTAAGCTCAAAAGTGAGATTTCACCCATTAAAGGAACGGCGGTACTCTGGTCATTTAGTAAAAGCACAAACTTAGCGCCCAAAAGGATTCTAGAAAAAAATCTGGATGAATAATCACAGCATTTATGAATACTTACTCCCTTAAGCTTTCCCACATATCGCCTGTCTTTCCTGAGGATTCAGAACTTTATTTTTACATAAACAGGGGAACATAATTTTAAAAAATAGCGGGGTATTAAGGAGAGAAAAGGAAAATAAGAACGTTTCCTTTTTCCTATCCTCGAAAGAGCGCCTGCGATGCATCCGTTTACAATTTAAATTTGTTCTAACTTTAGAATGGAAGACCACTTTGCATTAACGGCTCAGGAGGATTTCAAAAGCCTTGGTGAGGCTTTGCAAAAAGGGAGAAATTCCAGGAGTTGCTGCTCCGGAAAAGTTTTGCTGCGGGTGGTACGTTGGTAAAGAAAAATACGCTGTGGCAAGCACGACAGAGGTGGAGGCATTAAATTATCTCGGTGTGGAACACGTGCAAGAGTGAGATCGTCTGTTTACCCTTTTTTTTCCCTCGCGCCTACGTACGGGGAGTTAATTTTTCTCTCTCGCCATCCCCATAATGTGCTTCGGGAGAGCGAGACGCATGTTCGCAGTCCCCGTAGTTCATAACTGCGTTGAAGTCGGGGGGGAAGGGTGTGAGGAACAAAGGTTTTTTACGGAAGCGACCCGCGAGGTGGTTGCGGGAAACTGTGGCTCCACCCTCGGTCGACGGAACTGACGGTGGACTATCCTCTCGTCGGGCCCGTGAATTAGTCTCGGACAAGCTTAAACTTTTTGACTTTCCGGGAAGACAAACTTGGCGCGAAATTTCACTCTTCTCGTACAGGTGATGCGAGGCTAGGGACGAGGTGCCCTGCTCTGCAGTCAGCACGGTTTATTCTTTCAAATTTGGGAATTTTGAAGGAGTTTTGCGGGAGGAGAAAAAAAATATATTCAACGTGGAGATCCTCCAAGGACTCCTTCAAGACTTCTGTTCTGCACTTCGCCACAACTGAAGCGAAAGGACCCACCATATTGTTTGATTTAAGAGTGCCTTGGGACAAGTCCTGTTGATGCGAGATATATCTGGTATCTCATCTCGGGCGTGGAATCTCTTGCAAGACATTTATTTTTCCTCGAGTCCAGGAGTCCTTCCTTATCGTTCGCTAAACGTGAACAAGCGTCTTTTTGAAAATAACAGTGAGATTCTAAGCATGATCTTATCCATGCTACTCCAATTTACTTGCCTTACCCTACTAGAGAAAGATTGCAGAGCAAGGATCTTTCGTTACTCCACGAACCGTTGGTCGAGAAATCTCGACAAGAAGCATTTTTAATCCTCTTATTTATTACTGATAAATATCTTTAACAGTTTTACATTAAAAACGGTTTCAAATTAACACCTTAAATTTAACTTTACAAAAGAATCACATAAACAACAAGCATTTGCTGCTAATCCATCATGTAGCTAAATGTTAAAGCATTATCACATTGGTTTTTGAAGTGAGCGGTAGTTGAAATACGAAAACTCAAAGGACTTTATCAATGTCATCGGTTGCGTGTTTACCTAAAAAAATTGAGAATGAGAAAAAATGAGTTTTTCGTGTCACAAATCACCCATTGATTCAAAATTTTAAGCCCGAAATGTAAATAAAACTTGCATTTGTATCTTGAAAGAAAATTTATCCTTGGTTTTAGCCGATCATTTCACCAGTTGATCAGTTTTGTTAAAAATTTTTCAGTACTGATATTGGGAAACAGTTCTTTGATAAAGCATAAACATTTTTCATTGTGGCAGCAAAATAATATATTCAACTTAAATGGGATGTAGTTGGTACCTGAAAATGACTCGTTTATTGATAATTTCTTTGAGCGAAATTTCTGCTGTTATTTTCTCAGAATTATATTAAGATATGGCAAAGTGAAATCATTTTATTTTTCTCCATGAACAAAGCTTCAGTAATTGATATTCTCTAGGTCTCCTTATGGTGCTAATGATAGCGATTGATTGTAGTGATTTTAGCTCAGAATGCATTCTTTGACCACAGAGCTAGGAGTGAAGCATAGTTAAAGAACGGATGTACTCTGCGGTTTCAGGCTTCACTCCACGGAAGTATTTGATATACATGTTAACAGATTTTGTAATTTTCTATAGACTATATTTTTGAGATATAATTCGTTTAGCCGACTAGTCGTTAAGTCGACGAAATGAGTTTTGCCTTAAAGATAAAATCTGGTGAAAAGTACCAAATCTTCTAGGATGGATATTCAAGATCGTTCATCAAAATATTTTATCGAAAATTTGGATAGGTATGCATGAAAATAAAAATTTAATCGGAAATAAAACTATTATATTTTTTATTGTGTGTAATGTTCTTCAATTTGCTACTCTTTACTTTAAATGCGACGCACATTGGGGTGCATTTAAACAACGATAGAGTGAAATTGTAATCATACGAATTGCTTGACAAGATGTTATACTCCCGGTGAAAACATGTTTTCCATGCACTTGGAATTATTGTCGAATCTTTCCATCTGGATTACGGTGCATGTCTAAGAAGCAGGAAATACAAGTAGAAATAACTTGTAAATATTTGCCATTTTCCAACTATTTTCTCGATTGGCTTTGTTTTTTGGCCAAGTGTTAGGACGAGTAATTAACTAGTTCACTAATTCATTTTCTATGTTCACCCGTAATTCTCTGATAGCTAAAATCTATTTCAAAAATATTTTTTCTCCGGGAAAAATTCAATAGTTATACCAGCACTCCTTGCAAATGACTCTGGTCCCTCCACGGAATTTGCCCTTTACACATTTGACCATTACTTTGACGGAGTGCAAAAATATTTAAGCGATAAGAACGGAATTAATTCTAATTTTTACGCCACCAAAGACGCCGCCGCCGAATATCGCCAACGAAATGCTTCCAAGGCTAAGACCAGGGCTAATTAAAATGGTAATCAAGAGGCGTATCTTTGCATTCAATTAATATCCCACGACTCTTCATCAGCCTCATTTCTCCACCGGATGTACTAGTTGTCGTCTTGGTGCCGAGGGAAAGGGAGAGACGGGTACCTTCCACGTGAGTTATTCGACAAATTATTCGAGGGATGTCAGCGGCGGAGACGGGAGGCTTTATGACCCAAGCAATCAATCTTGTGAGCCGGGTGGTTGGATGGAGGTTTTTGTTTTCGGACACCCCTTCGCCGCTCTTGGGGTGTCTGGCGCAAGCGGCTGCTGTTTCCGCGGTTTGCGGTGTTGGAAGCGGCCGGGAATCGGTTAGAGAGGGAAATTAACACGGGTGGGTGAGGGTGGAGTAAGAGGAGGCCTGGGATCTGTGTGACCCAATCCAAGCGTGAAGGACTCCCGGCACGGGCGGGAGAGAGTGAGTGGCGGTCGCGAGGGCAAGGACATTGTCCTCTCCCGATACTCTACCCAACTCCCCTACTCCGTTCACAACCGTTAAATTGGATGCCAGGGAGATGAAGAATCCCCCGCGATACTTCTTTCAAATTTTAAGTCTCAGGGCGATTTTTCGGCGTTATTTACCCATATCTCCCGTCTCTCAAACGCCGTAAAGATATTAATATTTTTTGCTGGCAATCTTCGTGGAAACACTCGTTTTCTCTTCCGCTCTTTATATAAATCTAAGTTATCATACGACATGTATTTTTAGAGCATGGTTCGTTTTTTTGTAAGTGGATACGTACTTCAAAATTTCTGACAGCGGCATCTGCAAAAAAAAAAAGACCTCAGATTCCAGCACACCCAGTTGAGCTTCAAATATGTTCAAATTTGAATGTTTAAAGAAGTGTGTGGAATTGGGATGATTGGTTTAGTTTTCTTTTTAATTTGTAATCAAATTGTGTTCAAGATCTTCTAAACGAGCAGCTACTTGAAAATCCTTCTTGTAAATATTAAAATTCTCCTTTTGTAAGCGTCTCATTGGTTAATTGAATTCTTCAAATCCACTTCTTCATACTTTTAGAATATTGAGGCCTCAGCGTAAGTTAAATTCATCTTAAAAAGAGATCTTAGACAATTAACTTCTCCTTCTCAGTGGTTTACGATCAGCATGGTTGTACCCGAGCCCACGTTTCCATAGACATCCTCATTCAAAATACGTGAATTATTTCAAATATTTAATTTTCTGCCGAAAGTAACAATATTTCGCCAGATTTTTGTGAATACCTCTTTAAATAATTCGTATAGACAATAAATTTAAGCTCAACCATCTTTTTTGGCATGATTTATTCTCATTTAAGTTTTAAAAAAGGTATTAAAATTTGGATACAAACATCTGGAGTAATATAATTATAAGCAGTATGGTCTGCTTTCTAGAGGTAAAATAAATAAGAACATGTTAACCATATCATTCTAAAACGTGAACATTCGAGAAAACATTACTGGAAACAAAAGTTATGTTTGATAGGATAATAAAATATTATTTCTGTGCCCGTGTGAGAAAAACTGAGGTTATTCCTACTGATGACTATGAAAAAATGAATATTAAAAGTTCTTTTTAATCAAGCTCTCTGTGTTAAATCCCTTTCTTCTTTAATAAATAATTTATAAAATGATCCATGCACTAGAAAATAACTGATTGGTTAATTCTTTCTCGTAGTTTCATGGTGAAAAACGAAATATCAATGTGAGTGATATATATGCATATGAAGTTAATTCCAGGAAAGAGAACTGCGTATTGGTTGTTAATTCAGACGTTAATGAACACAGCAATGGAGCACTCCTCATTCCGCATTCTCCGATCTCCGTCCCGCTCGTCAGCTGTCAATGTCACCGGCGTGATCCGAGTGTCGCACCGCGTAAATTATCCGCCGGCGTCCACATGTTCGCCGGTACTCGACATCTTGAAGCCGCCATTCGGGTCGTCATAATGTGTTCCTTACTCCACCAACTGTGCTTGCCGGCGTTTGCTCGCTTCATCTGCGTTGCTGGCAGATGCGATTCGAAACCTTACATTTACCCCAACCGTGTGTAGTACTAACTCTCAGGGTCCCTTGTTCAGCATCGTTCTCTTTATTCTATCTCACCCCTCTTCAGGAAAAAACCCAGTCTTCCCACTGGAGGTAGGCGTCGCCACCTCAAAGGTTGAGTAACTTGTTAAATGGATGATTTTTATAATTATTTAATGCGGTGCTTCTGCTGACATTGTCTGCGCGAAATAAAGTCCATCTTTTTTAATAGTAATCAATTAATTGGACGTCGTTCTTGTAAAATGTGTGCTAAATGAATTACAAACAGTAATAATTGCTCCACAGATACTCTGAAAGAGATTATATTAGATCGTTCATTTGTAAAATAATTCTGTCAAACTGACTAAAAGCATTGTCTGTGCATTTATTAGAGGAAACAAATATTAAAACAATTTATCAGTATGAATAAAGGAGTTTTCAGTGTAGTGGAAGGACAATTACAAATTTTAATTCTTTAGTGACAGTATTAATCTCAATGGTATTACACGGATGGAATTTTTATAAAATTTTGAAATAAGATTAAAAGATAATTTTTATTTAACTATTGCGTGCAGTTTTGGGAATAATTTAGTTAATATTTAAATAAATATTCAAATTTTGTTGAAAGTTCCCCGTGAATTCTAGTGGAGCATTTATGAATAATATTTACGGAATGTTTTAATCTCGGTTTGTGGAAGCTTTTCAAATAAGTAGAATAAGTTTAAATATTTTTAAATGTTAAAGCGTGACTGTAAATCCCAGTAATTTGAATTTATTAGCATATTCTACTTTCCATTCGACCATAAATTCGGTGGTATGTTATAAAATTTTGTCTGGAATTTGCAGATTGGCTTAAACTGTTCATATAGACCAGTTCCTCTGTAAATATGGAATTTTATTTTATATTTTTAATGAAATATATTAATCTGCTCCTTTCGAAGAAATATATTTAATATTGATTTTATTTTGAAACGCAATACTATATAGATGTGAGATCTTTTCTTTATAGGCAAGAGGGATGGCTGTAGATTGTATGTTTTTTAGATGCACGAAAGATATAAGAAATACGTTGATTGGAACGGAAGAGCTAAGTCGAGTCGGAGCAAAGACAAATGTCTAGGTCACCAAGAGGATGGTTGAAGAGAGAAAGGGGAAAATCCGAAAAAGCAAGGGAGAGTTAATGGAGAAAATATTAAAAGGCAATGTTATGTGAAAAACAATGTTATGTCAACAATGTTATAAGGGAGAGCGTTGGGATAGCGGGGTAGAGGAAGAAATAGAGTAGGGATTTTGGAGAGCATGGAGGTGCCAAGAAGTTAGGGCCAGTTTAGATCAAGTTCTCACATTTCTTGGAATAAATAGTCACTATGGACCGTCCGAAACGTTTAGGTAAATAGGTAGAATCGCATGAATGAATGCATTTTTACTACATAGTTATTATTGATACAAAAACATTTAATAGTCCATCGGCATTCATTCCCTCATCGAGTGAATGTATGTTATTAAATGCCAATGTGTGCTACAGTATTTGGTATTATACGCCCTGAAATTCGTAATTTTTCCACAAAAATGTGACGCAGGACTGTTAATAATTATTTATTAAAATCTGAAAATTGAGCGTAAACATATTTCCTTAGATCTGTTTACCCCTCAAGAGGACCATCGTTTTCGGCTTGAGAAGCTTTCGAGGAGGTAGCGTGGACGAACATGTTAACTTATTCCATCGTTGACGTCAAGGTCTATGAAATCATTCAGTGTCATGTTACTATCAACTAATCACCTAGTTTCGTGATCCAGGGTATAGGAAAACTATGTAATGAGCAAACTAATGTGATTGCTGTTTCTAGAGAGTAATGCTCAGTGGAAGATGTCACGGTGGAAGGAGTTGGAGTGAGGGTTCCTCAAGTCTATCCATGCCATTAAAAAGGAATAATTAAATCTGAAGTTCCCCCAATTCTCAGCAAGAGCGAAGTAAAATTTTCCAGAAAATAGTTAGACAAAACTTCCGGAAGTCGATTTTTAACCGACAACAGTGTACATACTTTGATTCGTCGCCTTTGATTTTCTCGATTTTAATACACACGTTGCAATGCATTCATATTCAATTGGTGCTGTCACTTACAATTTCCCACAACTTCCTGTCAGTGAAGAAAACGAGCCTTTCGTACCGTACTCCGGTCAGGACTCTTAAGGTGTATCTACGTAGTGCTTCATTCATGTTGTCCAGGTGAATATGCCAAATTTCAAGGAAACGATGATTTGAGGGATGGCCATTAACGCCGATATTCGATATTGAAAATTTGGCGAGATGGCAGAATGATTCGTTACACTATACAGTTTGATTTATTTATTAGGTAATCTACCGGTTAAGGTAGGTTTTTGGATGGACACAACTATCAAATAAACATTTTGTGACTCCACACCTAGCAAACTAATCTATATCAGGTCCCTCTTCATCTCGGTGTACTTCTTTCCTCCCTTCATCCCGTCCAACATCCCTATCCTGTTCCTACCCTTACCTCGCTTGCCCAACATTCTCCCCTCTATTACCCTCTTCAACATTCCACTACCGCTCAATACGCCTTTCATCCATTTTTCCTGCCTCCATAGGATTTCTCTCAACAAACCCCTCTCCTCACCCACCATTTCCAGTACTTCCTCATTTGTTTTCCTTTCGGTCCATTTCACCTTCTCCATTCTTCTCCACACCCACATTTCAAAAGCCTCCAATCTACGTCTATCCTCCTGCTTCAGCGACCACGTTTCCGCGCCGTACATAGCTACGCTCCATATCAGAGTTTTTACGAGTCTATACAGTTTGATATGAATGTGATAATCTGAATTTACTTTAAAGGTAGAGTGGATGCAGAACCATTCCATATTAAAGCAAGGGCCGCCCTATCCCCGTTGTATAAGGCCAAATCATCTTTTGATTATGTGAGCAATATAGTTGATTTTATGTAATATAGTCAATATTTTTGTCTGGATGATATTTCCGACGGTGAACGTTACATGCAATGTTTATTGCCACTTCGATGTATCCTATTGAAAAATCAGCCTCGAATGGCCCTTTGATTTTTTGAGAGGTATCTTCTTCTTTCCTTGCAGCATCTGTAGGGCCACGCTCCGTCATCGTTTGGTTTTCCTCTTCTCCTCCCAGTATATTTTCATCCTCTCTCTCCTTCTCACCCACTCTTCCTCACAGATTTTTAGCATCCTTTTCTCTTGTTCCTCAATTTGTGTTTCTCTAACCTGTTCCTACATCCTTCTCTGTCATTGCCCTCAGGTATATTAGTCGGCGTGCTTACTTATTTCCTCAATTCCTCTTCACTTCAAACGTAATCCTCGTTTTAGTCCAATCCTTGAAAGAGATTATAAAGAGTTAACTTTCAAATAGATAGTACTCATTTGAAATATACGTCATAGCTTAACCACATTGTTTATCGGTTGAAATTATATATGTATTCATACATTTACATATATACTATCCGTTTTACGCAAATCCGTTTTTTACGCAAAATTTTATACAAGTTCGTTGTTGCAAATTTAAATCCATTTCTGCAATTGTAAAAAATCGCCAACACACACAGAGATCGATGTACTCTTGGCTACGTAACTTTTGCAAATGTCAAGTTATGACACTAAGATTTAAAGGGAATATCAACAACAGATGTACCAATTTAACAAAAAAAACAGAACTCCAATCGGAACGATGGGAGCGCCACACGGTGGTTATTCCGGGAACTTTTTGTTCAAGGTAGTATATTCCTGTATATGTATACATACATAAGTAAAATGTGTGAAATGCTAATGTCTTAAGAACGGACATTTAACAATGAACACGAAACGCACACATGTAGATTTTCGGGCTCCTAACCCGATCTCCACAGCCTTCAAAGGGTAAAGGTTTAGAAGCTCCAAAATTGATATGCGAGTGTGTACTTTGTTACTTTTGTTTCTGGTACGTGTTCCGTCCCATAGTCATTTGTATCTTCGATTGAATTCTTTAATAGCTGCTTGGCACAATGGCATTTTAATGTAGATACGTTTATCAGCCGTGATAGAATTTGAATGGGAATCGTAAGATATTGTATGATTAAAAAAAAAGTATTTTTTAATGATAAATGTTGTAAATCTTCGTTTTGATATGTTCGATAACAATGTAATATTCTACATCAAATGATACTTATAGAGATACTCTCAATTTTTTCTCTGCGCATCCCCAAAATATTCAAGTCACTAGTCCTACGACGGAGACATTTTTTCGTATAGTTCCATGCCTATTGAGTGATCGATTTCTATAAATAATTTGTGGCTTAAATGAAAAAAATTCCGTAAATTGTTTGCTCTGTTTGCGCTTTCGGTTTCAAAAGATTTCATTATTTTGAATTATTAAGTACGATGCCGATCCCATTAATATTGCATCTATAATTTGTTGAATCAATTCAGACATATCGTCTCGGTGCATTTATATGAATCCTACTGTCTCCTTAAATAGCGCTAATGAGCCCATTGATGTCGATGGGAACCAAGATGCGTCAAGGATGTTGCAACATGCACTGGAATTTCTGTAAAAAACGAGGAATTCGAGTCCATTTATTTTTAGACCCAATTTTTAAAATTAATTAAAATAATTGCATTAAATTTTAATTTTGTTTATCAAGAGTTTAATTGTTTCTGTGTCACTCGGCATAGTTTGACGTCATTTCCTGTTCATTATTCGCGACTAGGGGCAATACATGATACGTAAATACTTACAATTCAAGCAAAATTCATGTATCTTCGACAGAGCTTATTAAAAAAATAAGTTTTGTTGTAAAATAAGGGAAAACATTCTTTGTATTTTAAAGAGTGGAATGAGATGAAAACTTTTGAATGTAAAAATAGTCTTTGTAGAAGAGAAAGAATATTATTCAAAGAAATTCAAAGATTTATTGAATAAAGGTGGTCAACCGGTTTTAAAGGAAGGTTTTGGACGGTGTCTGAAGACTATGCATTTCTAAGAATCGTGAGAACGTCATTTTTGCCCTACATTATTTCTTTCTTCATTTATTCGTAAACTCTCTCTGCTTTCATTCTATCTCGAAAACATTTTTCCCAACTCTCTTTTCTAAAGTTTTCCCTAATGTCACTACCGAAAACCTGCCACTGACTTGCCTCCGTCCACTTTCCACTAATAATTCCTCCATCCACTTTCTCTGCCTTTCTAGGGAACTTCCCCTGGTAACTTTCCCTACTTGACCACCGTTATTAAAACCTCGTTATTCCTCTTTGTTCAGTTATTTTATGTGTTATCCGCCATATTCTCGTTTCTTAAGTTTCCAATGTACGATCGTGTTCTAGACTCAAAACACCAGGTCTCATATCCATTATCAATAATGCTTTATGTTCGAGTCTTCACCAATCTTGTTCTCAAATATTTATCCGTTTTACCCGTCATCTATTCTCTTTTTCTTGCAAATGATTCTTTTAATGGTACAATGTTCTTGTTTATTTCCTCATTAAAATAGCCAATTTCATCTGAAATGAAGAAAATAAATCAAGAATAAAAAGTTTTTAAATATAAATCAGTCGCAGTGTGATAATTATACCTTATTTTAGCGAATAAAAAGAGACGTTTCGGGCGTGATATGATAGAATAACATGATTAAATAAAATTAGCAATTTTCCACAAAAAAATAATAAAAATAAAAATTTATTAATACGACCGGTTTCAATGCAACTACATCATCTTCAGAAGATGATGATGTAGTTGCATTGAAACCGGTCGTATTAATAAATTTTTATTTTTGTGGAAAACTGTTACTTATTTTAGCGGTTAGTATTTAGTTTTTATAGGAGAAGAGTAGACTGTAACGCGTATTGGGTATTTTGTGAAACGTCTTTGGTTTTGTTAGTCTTCTTAAACAATCAAATTAAATAAATGGCCGTTAAAATCTGTCAACTAGAACAAAATCCAGCTGGAAACGTATTGAAAACGTGTTACCTCGTTCCGTTTCTCCTACATCAAGGAGAACGTGACTAACAGTCAGTTGGACGGCGGTAATAAAAATCCTTTCGCCTGTGCTTTTCTTTTCGCTCCACTCATTCATGCTCTTGGAGAGGCTTTAGACCTTTGAAAATCTTAGTTATGAGCAGTAATAAGTTTCTTGCGTACGCTCTAGGACTTCCTAAAAATACAAATCCGACTCTAGCATGCTACTACTTAAATACCTTCGGAAAAGTTCGGTTTTTAGCCGTTTGTGGTTGGTCTCCCTAAATCTAAATCACTATGTTGTGTGCGGAATTTTTCCCATAATTGATGAAGGATGGTCGTTACCCAGCGTTCGTAACCGTTGATAAAGTCACATTAATTAATATTCATTGACTGCTTTTACTGTGGAAGAGACCTTCGTTGAGGTGTTAAGGGTTGCGGAGAGAGCATTCTCCTGTGTCAAATCAGGCCGAAGGTTTATTATGGAGGAGGAAAAAAAAAACTCGGAACTCGGTCTCCAACGGAGTCCAGAAATTATAATTAGTTACTCCATAAATTGAGAGCTTCCCTGGAAGGTAGAGTTAAATTACGAAGAAATTCATGTTTTTTGTTTATCTGACTATCCGGATCTCTTTCCCGGCATCGCAAAATTCCTCCCTCCCTCTCTCCCAGCTACTTGACGATAGTCTTCCCATCGAATTTACGTCATTAAAACCGTAAATCCAGAGATTTATAAATGATTTATTTTCATTGAGATCTTTAGAGCACCGAAAACAACGGGAACGGGAAAAAGTACCCGAGGATTCTCCCTCCCCTGGACTGGGGGGTTGGCTGAATTTGGTAGGATGCTATGAAGGTTTGGGGGGGGGGGGGAAGAATTTCTTAAGAAGCCGGAAGACGGGGTTAATTAAGATAGCTTCTGTGGGATTGCCGCAGCCCCGGAAGCTTCGGCGAGTTCTCCTGTGTCTGCGCGTATAACGTGATCGCAGGGAACAGGTGCGCCGCTGCTCCCTCCGACGGAGACAGCGTTTAATGATTCACTCGCGAAGGAGTCGCCTTGCTCCGTCAACTTCTTCGGACATGAGCAGAGACGAGTCCCATTAAGGTCAAGCGGAGTTTTCCGTCACAGGATTCGCCAGTCGAAGAAATCGAGTGGAGTCCGAACTGAGGGAACCAAGAGTAACTTAGTGGAATTTTCTAATATGACAGTTTGAAACTATCAGGAAGGCTAGGAAAGACACAAATCATTGCTAATTGCCGCACACCACTAAAAAAAGTGTCTGTCATTGGTGTCTCAAGGTATCAAAACGTAATACCCTTTTATCTAGAAAATAGCGCTCCCATTTATTAATACGCGACAACTTAACAATCAATCTATTTCAATACGGAACAACTTAAAGAAGAATACGTCATTTATTGGTATGAATTCATTTGGTAAGAATTATTGCCATGCCGTGAATGAATGCATTGACTAAGTATGAGGTAAATTGGTGGTATTTTAATTTTATTCAATGAAACTCTACGAAAAAAATGTTTACAAATTTTTGTGCGATACTAGTTTAATCTAAGTGACATTAATATATATATTCAAGGAAATAGTCCAGTATGCTTCCAGTAATTTTAGATGACAATTAAATAAAATCACTAGGAAGAGAAAATATCTTATTGCAATATAAGTAGCAGGAATACGGTTAAAGAATTCATTATTACTTGATTTCAGTTCATTTTTACCATTTGAAGGCATTCTGCCTTGTGATGACAGGCTTTAAGAACGAAGAAAAAAAATCATTTTGAGAAAGTTTTATATCCCATTTAGCCGGGGAGGGCTGCTGTACATAATTAATCTTGATTTTCACTGATTTAACCAACATTTTCTACAATCGAGTTGTATCCTAAGTAAAGGATTGAACTAATGATCTAGTCTTCCGATCGCAGCTACTATTTGTAAAGCTCGTCAATTTCTTCAATTTGATTTATTTTCACTTTCTTGAACTCTATTATACAAATTATGACATTTAGTGCCATAAAATTTCATTGGAGCTTCAAATTGTAGTTCATTAATCTGAATCCCATGAATCTTGAGTGATTTAGGATGGCTTCTTGTCTGAAAAATATCTAAAGTTGTTTCAGTACCTGCGGGAAAAGAAGGAGTTTTCACTTTATTGACTACTTTCGAACTGATGAATATATTTCCAAATACCAAATAATATTCGAGCAAAGGAGTTTTAGGATAATAAACATAAAAAAAATAATACTGATATCTAGTTTTATTACTTAATGCAAAATATTTTCTGAATTGATAATATTTTCAGTTGGATACTATGCAGGCGAAGTGCATAATTCATTTAAGTTCTATTCCTTTTCTCAATAAGTTTTATTTTATATCTGTGCCTCAACTATTTTATTGTTTTATACTTATTCAATACCACCAACATTTTTGCATGATATTTATTTGGTTTCTTCTATTTCCAAATTTGTTGTTCATTTTTTCTTTTGTTATATATTTTCTTTCGTGTCAATTGGTAAAAATTTATTTTAAATGCAACACTGATCAGTCTTTGACGCAGCAGCTCTGAGTACCACACCAATTTCATTTAAAGAAAAATGTTGTCACGGGATGGTATTGGCATGGAGTATGCCCTTAGCAGTGAAGAAGGCAAGTTGGAAGGTAGTGGGAATGGTTTTCCGAGGGAAGTGAAGGAGAGATAATGGAATAAGGGCATTTATGGGGTTTATGTGTCTCATTTAAGTTAACGTTGAACACAAGATCATCCCAACCAAATGAAGTTAGCCAAAACATTTCCTGTGGTTTGTGTGGCAAATTCCCTCATTCTTTTGCCTTCCCCACAAAGGCTTAACTCTTTATCTTCATAAAAACCTATCGAAACCATCAGGCCTGTGATAATGTGTTTATTATCCTAGAACCCAACAAATACATTGTTTAATTTTCATGCCTCCTTTATCTTTCTTATCTAATTAATTTTATAAAAATAAATACCAAAGTTAAACCTGGGTGTGTGTAGGTAAGTGTGCGGGTATTTTATATTTATATATATATATTCGATTCGTATCGTAGTATTTATATTTATTCGTATCGATTCGTAGTATCTATGAAGAAGGAATCTTGCCGGAAGATTTTGTGAGATCGGTGTTAGTTCCTATTCCAAAAAAGGCAAACTCTATATCATGTGAGGATTACAGAACAATAAGTTTGATAACCCAACCAGCTAAAGTTATTCTCAGGATCAACAACAAAAGGAGAGAGAGTAAGGCAAATGATTACTTAGGGGAGGATCAGTTTGGGTTTAGGAAAGGAAGAGGTACGCGTGACGCCATTGCAGTAATGAGATCACTAATCGAGAGGAATATAGAATACAATCAGGACGTTTTTGCCTGTTTTGTAGATTTCGAAAAAGCGTTTGATAGAGTGAATTGGGAAAAATTGATGCGTGTATTGCAGACAATAGGAATGGATTGGAGGGACAGGAGACTGATCCGCAACCTGTACATGTCTCAGACTGCTCAGGTGCGAGTGGGGAACGGAGAGTCCGGATGGGCAGTGTTAGGAAGAGATGTAAGGCAGGGTTGCCCATCGTCACCGGTACTGTTCAACGTATATGTAGAGGAAATGATTGAAGAGGCATGGGAAGAACTGGAGGTAGGAATGAAAGTCGGAGGGGAATTCGTAAAATCGGTTAGGTTTGCTGATGACCAAGCATTAGTTGCTCAGTCAGCCAAGGGGTTGCAAGCATTGTTGAGTGAATTGGAAGTTCAGTGCGATAAATATGGGATAAGAATCAACATTAATAAAACAAAGGTTATGCCATTTTCCAGAAAGAAAAAGGCTAAGCTAAATAGTAAAATAGGCGGGGAAAAAATAGAGCAGGTAGAGCAATTTACATATCTCGGATGGATTTTGGACCAATACGGTCAAAGTGGTAGGGACGTAAGGAGAAGAATTGCGCTAGGCAAGGAGGCTTTCTCAAGGAGGAGGGAGTTGATGACGGGGATGTTAAGTAGGGATGTTAAGACAAGACTCGTAAAAACTCTGATATGGAGCGTAGCTATGTACGGCGCGGAAACGTGGTCACTGAAGCAGAAGGATAGACGTAGATTGGAGGCTTTTGAAATGTGGGTGTGGAGAAGAATGGAGAAGGTGAAATGGACCGAAAGGAAAACAAATGAGGAAGTACTAGAAATGGTGGGGGAGGAGAGGGGTTTGTTGAGAGAAATCCTATGGAGGCAGGAAAAATGGATGAAAGGCGTATTGAGCGGTAGTGGAATGTTGAAGAGGGTAATAGAGGGGAGAATGTTGGGCAAACGAGGTAAGGACAGGAACAGGATAGGGATGTTGGACGGGATGAAGGAGGGAAAGAAGTACACCGAGATGAAGAGGGACCTGATATAGATTAGTTTGCTAGGTGTGGAGTCACAAAATGTTTATTTGATAGTTGTGTCCATCCAAAAACCTACCTTAAACGGTAGATTACCTAATAATATATATATATATATATATATATATATATATATATATATATATATATATATATATATATATATATATATATATATATTTGGCAGATATATCAAGATCGTACTAGCGAGCAAAAACAAAAAAAAAACGCACAAAAAAGGAAAGAAACTCACACGTTTCCAACGGAAATTTTTCTTTGTTTTGGTATTTTTGTAATTTGTCGTTAGTACTATCGTGCCTCTCCTAGTAACACAGAACCTGAAATCAGACGATAGATTAAATCTCCCTTCAATTCTGCGTTCATCTATCCTCCCTTAATTTTAATATATCTGTTTTTTTCTACTTTTTCCCCGCCTGCATAAATGTCTCTCCTGTATCATATTCGTCAACATCTCCCTGTCAATCAAATGATTTTTTCTACCTCCTTTGGAATTCTCCCAACATTCCTCTCTGCTCCCCAACACACCTAGTATTTCTTCATTTGTTTTATTTTTCGTCCATTTTTACTTTTTTCATCCTTTAACAATCCCACAATTCAAAAGTCTTCAATCTACGCCTATCTTCTTGCTTTTAATACCACGTTTCCGAGTCATGTAAAAACCGTGCTCCAAATTAATGTTTTGACGATTTGTTTCTTAACATACTTATTCAACGTCCCTTTCATCAATTTTCTCCTTTTTGGGAAAACTCCTTTGCTTAATGGAATTTTCTTCCTATTTGTTTACTTCTTTGAGGATTTCGGTCGGAAAATATTCCGAGAGGTGTAAAATGTTCCTTCTACTCTGTTTTATGAACTCAAATGAAATGCAAATCCTCTAATGTATCGTATATTCAACCTGGCTATTCTCTTTCTCGAAAAACTTCTGACTGCACGATAATTATTCTCATACGGTGCTTATCGGGTCGGCCCTGGTGACGGCGTGGTAACGTCGTCTCCTGCCAGCCTAGAGGTTGCGGGTTCGTTCCCAGCCAAGGTGGAAATTCCTTCAACAAGGGCTTGTTTGGCATCATTGCCATCAATTGAATGTCTAAGGATTAGGTGGTAGAAGAGAATACAAGTCCCAATCTCACCCAATTAAGGCGATAAAAAAATAGAAAATTAATAAATAACGTACCGAATTTTCAATACGCTCAGAATTTCTGAAAAACCTTTGGCTGGTCGGCAAATTGAAGCTAGATCAACGCAAATTTTATAAGTGTTATTCATTTCCCTCTCTGACTTTTATTTTATTCCTCACAAAGGACTCCTTAACCTTTCAATAAACCACGAAGTTTGGCTTAAATGGTTGAAAGTAAAGAACATCCAATATTAGGGATGAAATCATGTGAAATTCACGCCACACAGTAATAAGAGAGGGCAGTTCCTTTCCATGTGCGCTCTGGCTACCCAGGAAGTTTTGGTTAGTAAAAAAATCACACAGGTGACGTAAAAGTAAGGGTTCCTAGAGGTGCTATTTGAAGAAGGTCCAAGGCCTTTCGCTCAGTAGCTCAGCGATTTAGCGAGTGAACTGCTACGCGCCCTTAATTTAAAATAACCGAGGGGAATTAAAATGTTGCAGAGAGAAGGAAATTCCGGTCTGCCTATACAATTATTTTTGTCCATTTAAATAAACACCTGTAGTCAGATAATACAATAATATTTTATTCACTCTCTGTGAAAATCAATGTTTGACTTATTGATTATCACATGGACTATCCTCGCTCACTTTGTCTGTAAATATTTTTTTCAGTGATAAAATTTTTGATCCTGTTAATAGAGTAGGCCACAGGTAAAAATCGACAGGTCAAAATTTATCCTGTCGCGTTAAATTGCCGTACCGTATACCGAATGGTGATATATCGCTTTAAAGACCCATGCATATTATTCCACCTTTTGAGGGACTTCGCCTTTAATCAATTCAAAGTTCTATTCGATGTATGGTCAGTTTTTATTTTCGTCGAAGCAGAGGCTCGGTCGCTAATATTGTGGATCAAATTATCCCGTTCTCATATTAAGTGGTTTGCATTACAATGCACGGAGAATAATTATGACGTAATGCATCCGGGTGGCGAAAGAATATGTGCGACTTCATGTCTCATTTGTGGCTCCCGGTCCTGTTTCCTCTCACCGTGAGGACCCCGAGGGGAGGTGGGGAAAAAGTGTCGAGTGAACGGAGCCCTTCGCTGAACGAATATTTTGGAATTGTAAATTTAAAGTGCACCATTCCCATGAATTGGGTGGTCGGCCATTCTGTTGTCTCTGGCGTCTCACATCGGTGGTTACATTGGGCCTCCGAACTTTTAACTGTTTTTTCTGTCCTACGTCAGGTATTGCTTTCCATTACTTTTTCTCTGCACATCTCATACCATGCTATATATGTGATGAAGGCCAATGTAAACAAAACAAAGAAAGTGAGATTTTCGAGAATGAGTAAGTCTTAAGTTAAACTCAAATGGGAGTTAACTTAACGGAAATGAGAGTGCAAAATATAGTGCAGTTGGAACATTTTACGTATCCAAGTATCATTTTTTTTATTTTTTATTTCCTATTTACGTATCTTGGGCGAAGGTGATCAAAGTAGTGGGGATATCAGAAGAAATTTTAGGTTAGGCGAAAATTTCACACGGAGGAGTTAATGACACGGATGTTGAATCAGGTTGTTAAGAAAATATTAGGGAGGGCAAACTTTGATATTGTTTGGTACGGTGCGGAAATATGGTCGCCCAAGCAAGATCATACTCGTATACGTATATTGGAGTCTTTTACGTATAATATGGGTACGAAGAAGGTGAAATGGACGGGAAAGAAAATTGATGAAGAAAAACTACGCATAGTGGTAATACTATAATGAAACAAGGCAGAAAAAATGGATACAAGTGGCAGTTTTTTTTCTTGGCGATGGGATGCTGAAAGCTATGATAAATGGGAGAGCATTAAGCATGCTATCTATACCTGTATAAATGAGAGAAAAAAGATTTGTAGGTTGGAGAAAATGAAGGAAGATAGAAAGTATATCGAATTAAAGAACAGTTTAAGGTAGTGTGGGGTATCAAATTGTGTGTTTTAGGACAAAGCTAATACTATAAATGTAGCGTTAATCGGTTAATATCTATCCAAAGTCTACCGTAAACGGTAGTTCGCCAACAACAATATTTCCTGAGGCGTGATGAGGTAATTTCTGTACTGACAGGAGGGCATGGAGTTACATTCGGGTGACGCCACCGGCTTCGTGATTTTTTTACCCATCCACAACTCATAGTATGCCAAAGAAGAGACTGGTGAAGGAAGAACCGTGTCAATATGTGAATTTTATTCGTGTTCATGAGGAGAGCTAGGATACCTGAAACGCCACCAAGAAAACCAGCCCTCGGACTGGAAAACGTGGCTTCGTACATTGCGGTCACTACTCTTACGGTCACGGCGGAAAAAAACTAGAATAATTTTTTTACTTTACACCGTGACAATCGGGCACAAATATATGTATCATATATTGCGATCTCGGGTATTCAGTCCGCTCCTACGAGCAAGGGACACAGTAGAGATAAGAGCTGCGGGAGTACTTCTACAAGCTCCTATATGCGCGGGCGGGAATGGCTATAACCCTCCTATGGTCGAATAACCGTTTAAAGTAGTGGCACGAAAGGGTGCGTTATCTTGCACACAGCTGTTCCCCTATAATGTGAAAGCCTATAATAAATTTGAGGATTGGGTTTCTGCTGGCGGAGGCCTTTCACATTTAGCTCAGCACACTAGGCTCGACTTCAAACTTCAGCGGAGGATATTGTCATTTGTCTATTCTATCACTCTTGAGGTGGAGAGCATGCGTAGTTTACAATAATCTGTCCTTTGTTAGTTGGGAGGCTTAACTTAACTGCCTTAGGGTCACTCGTTCATGATTAGTTTACGGGGCTGTTCTTAATGGACAAAATGCTTTTTGGAAGGAGGGGAAATAAATCATATTTAACGTTTCCTGGTTGGGGTGGAAGTTCAGGAGAAATCTTAAGCAGGATTTATTATTGAGTTTTTCAACAATTTCCATGAAAAACAATTGTAATTATCCTTAGTAACTAAGATCATATTGTGCAAAGTAATAGGAATTTCGAATTATAATCATTTAAACATTTATGCATTAGTTAAAATGTTTTCGCAATATCTATTTAATATTAACGTATACACAAGTATTCTGACACCACTTAAATAATAAATCAGGCCGTAATTCTTGATAGTGTGCTTTAAAACATGCAATTGAAGTGATCAGGAAATACTTTTAGTAAAAAGAGCATTTCTTCCTAAATATGATATAATTAGAAAATGGGGAACAAATTTTTGTAGAAAAAGGTATGATATATAAGTGATTACGTAGAATTAAGGAGGAGAGATGCATATCTCACGGATCTTTTCAAAGGGAGGGAGGTAAAATTAGGTGAAAATGGACAGTCCCTAAGGACCTATTTCTGTTTGCTCATCCTGAATTTAATAAGAGCCTCTCTACCACCTAATTACCCATGTTTCACTAGACATGAAAATGACTTCATGATGTTAGCCCTTATCTTAAAAATTATGTAAACGAAAAAAAACAAGCAATCAAGGGGACATCATTATGATTCCTCAGTGAATGGAGTTCATTTTAAGCTTGTTATCCAAACAACGTATATTTTCTGGAACGGGAAGACTAGTATAAAATCTTTGAAAAATCACCATCTTAAGAAAATGTAACGTTTTACCTCATGGTTAAGTATTTTTGCCAAAGAAATTTGATCAGATAGTGAAATTATAGGAATAGCACGTTACCGTATGATGGTTTGTTCAGGAATAATTTGATAAAAAATAAACGTTAGTTGTGAAATTAATCAAAATTTGCGCCTCTGTTTTATCTTTATTAAATATTCTGCAAAATAGTGATGTCACAGAGTACGACCTTTTGGCAAACCCAGAAGTGACAAATCAACCTGGCTCATATTTCACCTCTTTCGTTTCACTTACTCGTTTCACTAGTGTCAAATTTTGGTCACTTGAAATCTCGTGTACATTTTTGCGACAGCTATTGCTCAAATTATATATATCTCATATACGATTCCTTGACTTATGGTTTACACGTTGAGTTACTTTATCTTGGATAAGTTAATGGTGCTATTTTTATCAAATTTGCAGAGAGAAGGCAATATTAATTGTAAGTATGATTATAAGTGTACTAAAAATATAGGAACCGTTGAACGATGTTTCGGGTACACCTTTTAATGCATTTCTTTTTGGTATTTAATTTATTACAGGAATATCACTTTCCATCATTCCTGCGAAATGAGATTTTCTATCAGTTTCCATTAATGATATTAATTTTATGAATTCCTAAACACTTTAATTATGAACAAATGATGAGGTCTCAGGCGTGATGTGGTGGAAGCGTAACATATTAAAACCACAGGTATTGCAATTTTCCACTAGATATCTAGTGGAAAATTGCAATACCTGTGGTTTTAATACTTTAATTATGGTTCGATATCAATTGGAACTTACTAGAACGTGTGAATTGACCTGATTCTCACATTTAAAAAATCATAAACGTCATTGGTGATTTTATTGGGATGAATTCTCAGCTTTGCGCGACGCGTTATTCGAAGTGATAAGCACAAATTTGGTTCTATCATATGCGGAGGTGCGGAACGATAAGTAATTATGATATCGAGACATCAAAAGCGATGGGCATTTTGCGTTGCTAGAGGTGGGACCGCTGATAATGTATTTATTTATTATTTAGCAACCAGCATTTCAAGTAGGCGATAGCCTGGTGGTAATGTTCTTGACTACGAGTCATAAACCACTTAAACCATTCATAACACAAGTACATACGGCTTTATCACGTACATTTCTCACTCACACGTTACAGATAATTAATTTAGGGAGAGCATACACCTCGTTTTAAATTTATTTAATGAATAAGGTAAGGACTTAAAGATATCCTCAGGAAACTCATTCCATTCTTTTATTCCAAGATTGAGGAAGGAGTTTTTTTAATGTTTGTTTTGTGCCCTCTATGTTTTATTTCGAACTGATGGTCCTTCCGCCCAATGTATTTTGGTTTGTCTATTCTTTCTGAGAGCTCCTCCCACCCCTTCTCTTTATTAACTATCTTGAACATCCCACATAGCCTGTTCAGCTTCCTTCTGAGTCGGAGCGGTATCCATCCTAGTATCTCTAACATTTCTGTCACACTATCTGTCCTGTTATGTCTTCCTAGAGCGTACCTAGCTGCCTTTCTCTGTACTTTCTCAAGCTTATTTATATGCACCTTTACCATAGGGTCCCAAAATGTTGTTGCGTAATCCATTATTGGTCTTACAACTGAAGTGTATGCTAATTCTTTGGTGGATTTGTTGCTCCCCTTAAGGTTCCTCATGACCCAGTGCAGTTTTAAAAGCCTTACCTGCCACCTTGTCTATATGTATGTTTTCATGCTTTGTGTAACCCTTTAATTTCTGTTGTGCGGTAGGTGTAACTAAGAAAAAACTCCTGCAGATGCGTATTTAAAATGTTTAATCATCATTCCAACAATCCGTCATCAGTATTTTCTGCCGAAACTGTTACTTCTCATTTTTTGCGGCTTGGTTGGGTTGGTGATGCAATTAAGTGCTGTTTTAATTAAGGTATTTTTGTTTTCGGAAATGTCACGGTGTTTTCTAGAACACTGAAATGAAATTCGGATATTTAGGAGCAACTATTAATCAACGAATTTAACTGTTAACACCCCCTAATTAGATGTAAGTGTTTCTTTGTCAGACAAGTGAAAGTTCACTGGACTGGATAGGAACAGATGCCACTATGGCCCTGCAGATACTTAGTCAGGAATAAACTTTAGAAATGTGGAAACTTTTCAAGCCTTAGTTGATTTGTATTACGACTTCACCTATAGCCCGTTCCTAGCCCAATAGCCCGTTCACAATAAGAAAATACACTCCTGGGCTTTTTGCTTTGTAATTTTTTATCTTTTTAAACTTTATTCTTCTTCACTAAACAAAGAACGTTGGACATTAAACATTTTAGATGCGGAGATATTTTTGCAGTCCGTGTTTTCCCTTTCCAGCATTTCATAAAAAAGTTTTCCTAACACCCTCCAATAACTGATTTTTTTGAAAAATAATTATAACTTAATTTGTAACTTTCATCAACATGCAGTATTCTAATAATCATCCCTGTATCCTAACGTATTTTCTACTCTCTTGAGTGCGCCAGAGAAATAGAATTTAGAATGTGTGAAATATACCATACGGTTTAATGAGATAAAAAGCAATTTATTAAACTTTCCTCACCGAGCTTTAGTAATACAAAGGACGCATTTAATTTTTATAATTTTCAATTGTAAAAAAATGTGTACGTAATTAAAAATTGAATATGATATTTTACCCTTGAAAACTACATAAAGGTCACAGAACCTCGATTGGGGCACGTTTCGGAATATTTCGCACTGAAAGTTTTGGTCACAGCCGCCGTATTGACGTCCGCGCGTCAATTTAGAGAGTAAGTGCCCTTGAAAATTGCTCGCATGAGGTCGAGACAGCAAAATTCAGCTTGGTATATCGCATATTTTGTGTTTACATCAATAGAGAAGTATTCATCCGGATGAAGGTCGCAAGAGCACATACATTCAAGCGACCCGTTTTGTGCGTTTACCGTTCCCAACTCATTTCATCTCCTTTCTCCCCCTGGCGCTCGCATCAACTCCTCTCCGTGGGTTAAGTTTTCACATTACGTTCAAGGTACAGAATGCAAAGTAAATGTAAAAGTCGCGGCATTGTGTCGCCTGTCGCAAGTTTTAGAAGGGACGAAAGGGGTCCGGAGAAAAAGATAAGAAAGGATAGGAAAAGAAGGTGCGGGGGAGTAGTGAAATAAGCTTTTCCTCTCTCCTTTCTCGTTTCCCTTTTTATTATCATTATGTCTTTCCCTCCTTGTATTCTCGAGTCCGAAAATAAAACCATTTTCTCATTTTCCTCGCAGCTGTCTAGCACCTTAAAACCCCTACACCCGAGTCTTCTTTTCCGTCTCTCGTCCCCTCTTACCTTTTCAACGCTTCAAATCCTTCCTCTCTCTCTTCCTCTTTATTTCTCTTACCACATTACCTTCGTTTCTTCTATCCACTTCACAGGAAAAAATAAAATGAAAAGAGATGTGAAGTAATCAGTAGTGTAAAACTGCCTTCTCTGTCTATGGCATATATATATATATATATATATATATATATATATATATATATATATATATATATATATATATATATATATATATATATATATATGCCATAGACAGAGAAGGCAGTTTTACACTACTGATTATCTGCTATCTACTACTGATATCTATCTGCTATCTGCTACTATCTGCTATCTACTACTGATTATATTATATATATATATATATATATATATAAATTAAACTCACTTTCTCACACTTGCCGAGTGTGGTCGTAGGGAGAGGGTAGCGGTGGCAATGGTCTTAGCGAAGAGAGCGTATAAAAACTCTTAATAAATATATCAGCATTTAGCGTATTGTAGGAGATATATTTGGAAGATTTGTTTATAGTTTTCGGTTGGTTAAGATATTATTATGGATGGAAAACTAAAAAATATTAAGCTTCGTAAATTCAGAAAAAAAACTGCTGGATAAGCCGCAAAAGTCGCTTCAACGGAGTCATCCGGTGGTGTGAATTGAAGATGTATACGATAGAGTGTATGAGTGAGAGAGAGAGAGAGAGAGCGTTGTTTTGGAGCTTAATTGGTTAAAGTAATCGTCCAGGCGTCGAGGGATTAAAATTCGAGTTCAGTCAGTATTGCACCGTAATTTATGTAACAGGAATAATGACTAGCTTTTCTCTGTAGAAAGAGAATTGCATTCAAAAAATATTTTATAAAACTCCAGCTTCTTTGGTTATAGTACGCCAAAACTTTTTTTTCTAAGGTGTATTGACTTCGGAAAAATATCGAATTCAGCCATCAGCTACGGACCTAACATTGTGCGAGTTTTTAATTAATTTCTTTGGAAATTAATAATCATCATAATTTTCAATATTTTGAGTGTAAATTCTCTCTATACTATTTTTTATGATTCAATTTCATTTATATTTTTTTAGGAAACTATCTACGCTACCAAGCGAGACACAATAATGCCTCGATATTGATATTGAAAATTAAGTACGATTATTACGTATACCTTATGTTAGTTTATCCAATCGACCTAAGTCAATGCATAAAGTAAATATCTAAGTATAAATGCATTTCGATTAATACCTAATAGTCGTGCATCCTGGCTGTAGTGGATCACAAATGTAGACACAGATCCCTGCACGATAATTCGACACTGGGGCATTACCCCGGCCTAGTTTCGCCTCCGGGTTGAGCGGGAATCTTATCAAACAAAACTTATTGGAAAAGTAACTAGTGGAGCCAGGACCGGTCAGAGAAGACAGTTGAAACGTATTGTAAACACTTCTCCAACTTCTTGAACCGCTTGCAGCTTTATCGCTCCGGCCTCCAGTTTCCCCGTGGGATATTTTTCGGATTTTCCAAGGCAAGCTCATTGGCCCACATTCGTTCTAGTAGGGTCAAGAGATGCGTTTAACCGTTCACTTTGGTGAATGGATACTTGATCACCGAGAATGTAGAGCTACTCTTTTCTAGTTCAGAGAAAAGAACAGTTGTAAAGAAATGTTTCAGAAGAACATAAAAATTGTTTCTTTAGGATTGGGAGAATACACCAGACTTAAAATTTTTGCACAAACTCACTAGATCTCAGCTGATTGAAATAATAAGACAACCCGTCGAAGAACCACATGCCATGCAAAAGATGGGGAATATTTTCTCAATCGCTGAGCTAAATGCGAGCTACCACTTTCCAGCAATCTACAGCAAGCCCATTGGGGTAAATGAAATTCATAAACCTTAAAAATGCCCTACCCCGTAAATTAAATATGAGCATATTAATTATCACGCCTACAATTGTTCTTCAAATATAACACATTGATTAAAAGTCGATTGTGAAGTAAGAACTTGTATGAATAATATACGTATTGATACTATTTCCAAAGAAATGCCTTACATATATTTAAAACAGAATTAAAGTATGTATGTATATATATATATATATATATATATACATATATATATAACTTAGACAGTAACACACAGCACGAGAACACATAAATAAATAAATAAATAAATAAATATATATATATATATATATATATATATATATATATATATATATATATATATATATATATATACCATCCCACATCCCCTCATTGTCCCTTCATCCAATACCCACGCTAACTGCTCTCGAAAAATATTATCTATTTTTTGTCGTGCAAACAATACACTTCATTCTACATAGGTGAATGCATTACCCCCTTATCCATTCGAATGAACAATCACCGCTACTCCTGTAATTTTTCTTCACCCTCTTCTCTTCCTATCCCTTTACTCGTAATTTCTCACAACCTATAATTCGACGTATGCTTTTCCCTAAGAATTCTAGAATCCCTACCCGATTCAACCTCCAACACAGAGGTGAGAACTCGCGAATCAGCACACATCCTATATTTCTGATCCTTTAAAATTCCCACCCTTAACCGCCATCTTTAATTCCCTTCCCAGCAGTCCCTAAACCTTCCGCCCCCTTCTTCCCTCCCCAGACACTCTCCCCTCAAGACCTCTCAGTCTGACCTGAAGAAGGGCTCGGAGTAGGCCGAAAGCTCAAATAATCTACAATATGAGTGTTTTTTTACGTGTTATCTGTTTTATTCCATCCAAAAGTTATATTGCTCTCGTGAGTGCTTCCGCATCATCGATACATAAATATATATATGTATCGATGATATATATATATATATAACTTAGACAGAAACACACAATATGAGAACACATAATAGGAACGCTCACATGTTATTTCTTGATAATTTCGATGGAATTGAGCTCCATCTTCCTCGGAAGATTAGTTAGGACTGACTGGTGAAAGGTATGTGGGAGAGAGAGAGAGAAGGGGACGGGGGAAGGGGAGAACCGGTGGTGGGGGAGGGGTAAAAGAAAGGGTTGTGGAAGAAAAAATGGAGAAGGGAGGCCATATGAGAGTGGAGTTGGGATAGGAATGAGAGAGAGGATGTGGAAATAATTCCCAAGCGGCACAGAAAACAAATAGTTAATCCGCAGACATTACAACATTTACGACCCAGGTGCCAGCTTGTAAAGTCATCATCAGGACTCAACAAGTCAAAACCCAGGCCAAGAATAACACAATGTATGCGGATGAACAAAATATCTTACTATCTCGCATGAAACAAATCTGCACCTGTCCAATGATTTGAATTTATTTTATTATTTGAAAGAAGCTGGTTTGAATTTTTCGTCATTTAATGTGATTTACTAACCTTTATTGCTTACTGCATCGTTGAATTTAGATAACAAAATAGTAGGCTGGTATAAAGTTTTGAATGACCAAATAATACGTTTTTATGGGTCTATCTCCTTCCTGCTCTATTTCCCGGGGGGGCAGTACCTCAGCTGAGCTGCTTGAAATTTATAACGTCAACTTACTGCAAATATTATTTTGCGGAAAGAAGAAATGATTTCCTTCAGAGAAGGTTGAAGTCATAATTCGTTATTACTATGAAATGCCCTCTGCCCACAAATACGCGACGTTGGATAACTGTCGTCGACAATTTTTTCATTATATTCTCCTGAAAGCCTGTGGAGTATTTCAAGGCTGATTTTTATTATTCTATAGTCTTGTAATTTGAGTTTTTTCCCTATGCCTCGGTGTTTCAAATTGTACCTCTATGGAAGTATTTTTTTATTCCAAGGAACATATGAACTGGGGTATTCAAGAGGCAAATGTGATTTTGCATTAATATAATGACTCAAACTTGGCCCATAAAAATAATGGCAAATACATGATAAAATTGGGCTCATTTATGACTAAAAATGAATGAATACTAACTTTGGTGCGGGTGTTTTATTTTTATTCTTTAGATATTGCTTTCCTATTTCACCAGTAGCTCGTAAATTATGATACAGGACGACTTCGTCAGAAAGGCCTCTTTAAAAACTGGACTAACAGCGTACAAAGTCGGACGTGAATTTTACGTTTCTTGTTTTAATATCTATGCACCAGTGCACAACTTGACGAGACTGAGATTGAAATGCAAGGCAAAAGAAGGAATCTCTTGAAGTGCCGTATTAGGGGGGCGGGGGGAAGGTACAATCCTTTCGGTTCTGCCAATTCTCCCCGGAGATCTTTTCTTCTCGGGCTGCAAAGGAAAGAAAGGTTGATGGCAGTCATTTCGGAAAGTGGGTGGGAGAGTGTCTTTACATAATGTTGAGATTGGCCACCATGTGTGAGTTATTTTCTGTCTTGACACATTATTTTTGGTCTTCATATCAGTACCGGATATTTCCCTTAGTAATGACATTAAGCCAAATATTTTGTTTGCAGAAACTCTGTCGTGTAAGAGTCAAGAAATACTCTAGGAAAAGTCCAAGAAAAGAATTTCAGGGGGATTCACGAGGACGGGGGGATAAGCTGTAAAGTAAGTTAAAGTAAGTGGAGAGCCGACTCTCTTGACTTTGCCTTTTCCAAGTAAAGAATAAAACACTTTGTTAGCAATATCATAAACCCATTCTTTCTGGTGCATTGGGTTTGCATTGCCAACATATTATGAAAACAAAGAAATTACCATTAAGAATACCGGATGTTACTATTCCAATTACCGCCGTAGGTACACTATAAATAAGCTGCGCCCTAGACTTCGTTGATTCAACATTTGCTTTATGTAATATTATTGCATATTCGCTTGAATTACTCTTCTAGCAGTAAAATAACTGTAGACAAATTAAACTTAACATGATTTCTGTGATTTAGATTATCAGGTTGAATTATCATCTTTCTATGATTAAGAATGTTTTTCTCAGAAACATATCCAGTTAATGGGGTATTTTCCGTGAGAGATAAGTCAGAGAATTTATTAGGAAGAAGAGAGAAACTAATTTTAAAGGTCTTCAAGAGTATACTATGTCGTAGGGCATGAATTACAATAATAAGGGTAGAGGAATTAAATAGAAAAGCCAAGGATCAACTGCAAGACGCAGGTGATGAAATACTTCAATGCACGGAGCTGTGAAAGAATAAAAGAATTTAATGTAAGACCTAGTAACTTAGCTCAACTACCTGTATATTCGGAGACAAGAGAGACAGGAATGTTTGGCATGATTTTCTTAAGAGTTGCTTTAAACAAATTTCCGGATAGACAAACAATAGGTATGATGAGGAATGTTATCGATATCTCGTTGAGAGATTGCTGATCCCACTAAAAGGTAACAAACTGAGGAATAGTGAAAAGTTGTTCAAGTATAGACTTTTATAAGTTGGTTTCCCTATGCATTAAGACAGAATTTCTATAAAACGCATTTCATAATCCTCTCTCTAACACAGCCATTGACAAAAAGAAATTTTAAAATAAGCATCGTTGCATATTGTATGAAATCTGCTTATTATTATTATTTGTTATGTTTGACGTCTTTCAAAAATGGAAGTTCCATTTTGATATTTTCTTAACAAAGGGAATGCTTATGAAGCGTATCTTGTGTTTACAAGCAATCTAAACTTTGTTGTGTTGAGTTTGAATAATTTAATATATTTATTATTTTTACCAAAAGACAACCTCTAATTTTACGCTTGTGACTTTGCAAGTAATGTTTCTCTAAAGATCATGTATGTTCATCCAAATTTGATGAGTTCGTCTCACTGTTTGTGTGTGTGTGTGTTAATCAGCAATGCTTAAAGTTTTCCTACTCCACTTATTTTTCTGCTATGCGTAAATTATTTTCATTATATTTTAGGATATTATGTCATTGAAATATCATAAGTTCAGACGCAAATGAGAATAAAACCATGCAAATAAAATAATTTCCCTAGCCATTAGTTAATTTTCATAATTTCACGGAAAATAAGCTCTATTATTACGTATTTTTGGCCGCTGAACGACCTAACTTATTCCATTTCTCGATGGTCCCATAAAGATCTCTTAGATTCTCGGCTAATTATGTTAATGTATTTCTACTTGGTAAAAATAAAATGCACAGCTTTGCAGAACCTTTATTTTGAATATAACCTCAATTACGAAGACACGTATTTTCGAAGACTGAAGGGATTTATGAGAAGTACGGAGGTTCCTCGAGTTTTTTTAGGGTAATATTATGAAGATCAAGTTTGATAACTCGTTGGTGCAGAATAGTATTTGTCGCTTTTCATACTTATTTTCGTCGCTTAATCATTTTCTATGCTCCTATATTTTTTCCTTCATACTGTCCTCAGCTGTTTTAAAAGTTGTTCTCCTAAAAAAAGATAATTTAAGAAATATTTGTCATTGTGTTATGCAAAGATTCAATATATACGATCATATATGTATTTACATATAGAGCTCTATTATGCTATACTATATACAGGCAGTAGCATACATATATGTATGCAGAACTCAAAAATTAATATATATATATATATTTAAAAAAAACCATAAACACAGTAATCAACCCGAAGGTCGGTTTAGTAGGTGATAGTAGAGCTCACCCATGTACCAAGCCCGACGGCGTGTGAATATTCACACATTAGGGTAGAGGGGCCAGTTCCTTTCCATGTGCCGGTTATAGCAGGAGGATAGACGTAGATTGGAGGCTTTTGAAATGTGGGTGTGGAGAAGAATGGAGAAGGTGAAATGGACCGAAAGAAAAACAAATGAGGAAGTACTAGAAATGGTGGGGGAGGAGAGGGGTTTGTTGATAGAAATCCTATGGAGGCAGGAAAAATGGATGAAAGGCGTATTGAGCGGTAGTGGAATGTTGAAGAGGGTAATAGAGGGGAGAATGTTGGGCAAGCGAGGTAAGGGTAGGAACAGGACAGGGATGTTGGACGGGATGAAGGGAGGAAAGAAGTACACCGAGATGAAGAGGGACCTGATATAGATTAGTTTGATAGGTGGGGAGTCACAAAATGTTTATTCGATAGTTGTGTCCATCCAAAAACCTACCTTAAACGGTAGATTACCTAATAATATATATATATATATATATATATATATATATATATATATATATATATATATATATATATATAGTTCTGTTCCTAAATTCTCTTGAGAAAGGTGGTTGCACCACCGAAAATTCGAGACCCAGTGAGTCCCTCTTATGTGTTTCTGTTTCTGTGTTTGTGTCGACTAGTCCATTTACATTATTGTGCACGTTCGTGAGAGTTTCACTTAAATGACAAAAGTGTTATACATATTTTAAAATAATGGTTATATTGGTTATTCTCATCATATTATTGAATTTTATTGGCAAGACGCTAGAATAATATTTAATCAATTAGAGTATCCTCTTTTCCAAAGGACTGCAATTAATATTGTAACTACTATCCAGCGGAATGACTTACAGACGAATAAGCTAAATGAATATTCGTAGTAAAAGGCTTGAAATTAGAATTCATTGTATGTATTTTTCGCTATTTAGCATAAGGAAACAAAAAATACTCGTCCATCAAGTACATTGGGCTTTCGAGGAATAATTATCCGTGTTGTTAGTCCTCAAATCAATTTTGGAGATTGAGTTAGTTTTTATGAATCAATTAACTTCATCTATAAACATTTGTACGTATTATGGTATGTAACTTATTAACCTTAATCGGCTGACATTTCCATGAATAGACGCAGAATTGTACTTCATCTGCTTCCTAGCTAGGATTAAGCCAGTGTATTCAGATCTTTTTGTTGCTAAATAAATACGTATATTTATTGTTCTCTAACAGTCATATGTTTCAATCGAATTTTTACGATAAATGCATTCTGTAAATATAAACGGTCGTCTGTTGAAAATGATATCCTCAAACAGAGGAGGTTCCGAATGAAGTGCTTACCATTTTCCATTGAAGCACAGCCCAGTCGCTCAAGTTTCACTCCGTACTCGAAATGCCATCAGTTGTACTCAAATTAATAATGGTTCACTTTGAAGTTTTGTCCAAATACGCTCTAGGCAGTTACCTCAATCGTATGATTTTCAGAGAGGAACTAGTTTGCGTACATTCCACTAACAACATTGTTCGACACTAAGTGCCCACTGAGTGAAATCGGCGAAGTAAAAAGAGTGAGTGAGTGCGCGTTGTCCCCTCATGCTTGTTTCATGATCGTTTCCAAATTCATTCTCCAACTGAAGAGTTTGAACGAAATGAATAACCCATTGCTCAACAGAGAGAGGACGCGAAACAACGAGTAAGATTCAAGAGCTATCGATTTATCGTGTATTAAGTCATTTCGATGGGAAGGTTGTTAAAACTGTCAGTAGCAATGTCTTTTAAGATGGACGCAATTAGCTGTATGCCACATAATAACGAGCGATGGGAAAAGGCGTTTGGAGAAATGAATATATTATCTTTCTCATCAATTTTCTAATATCTCTATAAATTCAAATCAGAGTTTAAATAACTTTAAGTTAATGTTCCATGTAGGTTAATTCAATGATCAGTTTACCGTAAAGTGGCTCAATGATAAACGACCTATAGAAATAGTAATCCAGATACTATCGACACGCGTATTCAACATTGACTGCCTATGTTCACAACAAGCCTATAAGGTGTTACTCCGATGAAAACTGTGAAAAAATAAGTATCTGATTGAAAGTATATTCCGGTTTAATATAAATTAAGGTCCTAACCTAAATTAAGGTAGAAAAATAAACTGAAACTTAAATATTTATGTGGAAGTGCAAAGTTTTTTTTCTACCCTCATCATGAAGGCATTCCACAAAGTTAAACCTGAAACTGTTATGTTCATAAGTTAAGGTATTAGAATCGATTAAAATTTAAAATTAACTCCTGTAATTTTTTTGCATCAAAAATTAAAAAATTGAGGCGGTAGGGCTATGGTTTTTCTTACATCATGGGCTTGAAAAAGTAACACGGTCATATTGGTTTCCTAGCGAGTGTCACGACCTAAGATACCATTACTCTTGACTTGATCAATTTATTTGTGCATTCTTAAATATATAATACGTACAATTAATAATCAAATATAATATAAAAGATAAGTATATTAATGAATACCTTTTACATTTAAAGTCAGTTTAATATGCACGTAGTTATTCTTGTGATATGTATGAATGGTTTTTTCAAACAAATTTGTATTTTACTTATTGAAATCACTTATGTAATAATTGTGAAAGACTTTCAGTAAGTGGTCGGACTCTCATTATCGTTTGATTGATGGGGACAACATTATTCAATAGGCTTGGATTTTCGCCATTATAGAATATTAGAATACTATACCATAGTGCATATATATAGAATATCCAAATGCACTAGGGACAATTCAGCTGTAAAAATTTCATCCACGAGTTAAGATTTTCAGAAATGTGTCGGAATAAATTATTTAAGCAATAATTTTGGAATCAATTTTAGCTTTAAGCAGAACTTAAACGTAATGGTGCTTTTTCCTGTATACCGTAAAATCAAGCTCAACTTATTGAATGAGCATGAAATCCTAAATAGCATTGAGTTTAACATCTCCAATATGAAAAGGTTTTATTAATTTTTCACAGAGAAGAGTACCCGTTTAATCTGTAATAACCTGTAATATTGACTAATAATAAAAGCCTAGAATTTGTTTCTTTTTTACAAATTTAACTAATGGTAGCCAAATAAATATTTCCGTGGGAATTGTTTCATGGGAGTCATAAAAAAAGGCCTATTGAATTTCATCAAGATTATTAAATGGGACTTTATTCAATTATAATTCTCTTAAATTTTAACAACGAGAGGGAATTTATAGACATCAAATCGGTAAGATATAACGTCACTCAGGTTTCGTCTATTTCCATTTCAAATAAATAAATTGTAAAATTTGGGCGAAAACTCATTATATCAGTAGAAATATTACAGTAGTATTGTTCTGCGATTCAAAATTCCTTAAGAGAAAACTGTATATTTCTATTATTTTTTTGCATACCGAAACGATTCCAAATTTGGACATATGAAATATTTTCTCATTTTATGATTATTCTATGATTGATATGATACCATGAGAAACACTTCAAAATGTACGTATTTTTTTGTAAAACATTCTTCTGAGAACTTTTAATTTGTTAATTTCTTTTAGTATGAAGCTGAATTTGCATTAAATTAACGAATGTGAAAGTTATTTGTATTTAGGTCACGCTTTATCTCTTTACGAATGAATTGGCTCTTTGAAAAAATTAAACATAGTGAATAGAAAAGCCGACCTCGTCACAATCATTTCTAAATAGAAGCTTTGCAGTAGCTACTTTGTTAGAATAATGGCCTACAGAGGATATCCCTGCAGTGAATTCGCCGCATGATACCGATGCGGATTACGGGAACGGAAAGTGCCCTACAAACACCGCACCACATTAGCGTAAGCGAGTGAGATTTTTAATGCACGAGAACTGTACGCAACCGTGTAATTTGATTGGACCTGGGTGATTGCACTGTTTAATCTCCAGGGTAATACAGCTCTCGTGTGATACGTACCGCTCATTTTCCATTACGTATTAGCTAACCACGAAGCAGTATGCAAACTTAATCCCCCAAAGACGCAAAGCAAGGAGTGGGATCTTGTTCTACTCATGTGCCAATCGTGAAGAGTGTGGGGATTGTTGAAGGGACTGACAATGCCATCTTTGTTTAAGATTGCTTGCTATGCTTTCTAGGGTGGACCTCAGGTTTTGCGCCCCTCCAACTTGCCCAAGCTATTTTCCAGAAATCTTGGAAACCTTTACTTATCGTTGAAATATTCACCGAAAGGAAATGTTTGGTCAATTCTTTTGGGATTTCTGACTGACTACACGATTTTGGAGGCACGTAAACTCTAAGTATTCTGACTTGATTGTTCAATAGATTATTGTATTTATTTTTTTTTATTAACAACATGGTGTTCATTGTTCACGTAAATCCAAATTTGTTGAATAGATCCCCTTAAAATAATGTTCAAAGGAAAACTAAGCTAATTCAAAACTATTTACTTCATACGACTGTCATACAAACCTTAGAACACATCATTTAATATTCCGTCTTCGTGCTCATAGAAAATGGCATCGGTGTGCCAAAATCCGGCTTTGATAATATTTATAATTTTGGCAATATGTTTCCTAGAGAGACTTATTAATTATTCTTGAAATTAGTGCCAGAATAGGGACAGCCTTACTCATATTTCTAGGCCGAAATCAATCTTCTGAAAATCATCCTGGTGATAATTAATATATTAATTGATATTCTGACAAATAAGAAACGAAAAAATTATAATTATAATGTTTTGCTTTTTTTCGCGTAGCAAAATGAGAACACTTCTTAGTCGTGGTCGTTTTACTGGTTATTTTTTATATTAAAGTCGCGAATCCGGAACCTCTCGTTCTCGGTGCCCGTTCTTGACCCCAGGCATTCCTCTGAATTTCATCCGAGATGCAATAGTCGTTTCCGAATAAGTCCGATCTCCGAGAAAAGCACGTTCCTCGAGAATGGACTCGCGGCATCTTGGCACTCGGCCTCCGTCAGAAATCCCCTCATTAATTCTAATCCGATTGCCACTGACGGGTCCGATTTGACATTATTTCGAAATCCAGTCATGCCCGTGACCTTGCTCTGAATTCCAGAGCGTCAAGAGTGGGGGCAACAAGTTGAAGAGCAGCTTGCGGACTCCGCGGCAAATGAGAGATCGAGAGAAAGAGAGCGAGTGTGCACCTTTCCTAATGATGCGTTTTCAACCAGCGGGTTCCATCCTGGATTATATCAAATTCATTTTTCCGCAAATACCCTTATAATTTTTAAAAAAATCCTCTTGTCAGGCTTCTACTCAATTTTCGACCCATTGCACAGGTCTCAGTCGGCCTAGAATCTTGTAATTGTAAACTTTTAATTAATGCATTCTTAGATCATGCGTCCATTCCGCCAAAAATAAAGATTTTGGAAATCACGTTCGTATTGTAATAAAATATTTTAAAATTAATTCATAGAAAGCGATGAAAATCATTTATTATTTACGTTTATCACAGAAAGTAATTTGGGAAAAGCAGTTTGGAAGATTATTAAATATATTAGGTCATTTTTTTCATTTGACGTTTCGCATGGCAGCCAAAAAGCTGGCATATCTCTGCATATCGTGTGAGAGGCCGCTGGTTTAAAGGTAAAATCTTTGCATATGCTATGCCAAAAGCTAAGATCTTTCCTCGTCAACCAAATCGTTGGGTATCGAAATAGGGGAGCCGGATGTTTCAGCGTGATAAGAAACTCTTTTGGCTCCAAGAGCGCTGGGTCATTGGCATACGAACCTGGAGAGAAAGAGGCAGTGTTTTACCCCTGATCCCCCTTCTGATGGATCAAGGTATCATGTGCTCCCCACTTCATAAAACTTTAATTTAGGAACAGGAGATAATAGCTATTAGATTAGAACCTATTGGAAAAGGTTTACAATGGTGAATCTTTTTCATTATTTTAATCAATAATTTTTAATTAAAATTTGACAAACCCTACTCTCGCAAGGGATCGCGTCTAACTGGGGAAGGTTGCTGTACTGGCATTTTATGACAGGGAAAAAGAAAAGTCGTGAAAATTCTGTGAAATACAGGACGTATCCTGTTCACCGATTGAAAAAAAATGAGGAACTCGTAAACGAGATAACCATCCACTCTTCTCTCTCCGCAAAATTATATTGCAATAATTATTTCAAATCAAGAACCCGATGTCGTAATAACCTAGTCATTTTTTCTACTCATTGAAATTGAGATTCGTACAAAATTTATTATTGAAGTTGAATTCTTCTTACTTACTTTTCTGTTATACAATATCTGTCCTCATCAAGGAAACTTTTTTCTTCTTGGAATCGGAAAACCTCGACTTTTTCCACATCTTGTAATCGTCTTTTTATGCGTTAAATGTTCTTATGAATATTTTTTCAAAGAGTGTTTACTGGTAATTACGAGGGATATCATGAATTTTTACTTTTTACATTTAATTAAGCATAGTCGATGAATAGAGTTTGTTTTTAAATTTTATTCTAATGACTTCTTTGCATAGTCACCATTCAGAGTTAAAGATTTCCTCCAGGGTTTTTTACCCTTTTGATAGAATTCATTGTAGAACTCAGAATAATGCGTATAGAACCATTGTTTCATAGCTTGAATGACCTAATTTGTGCTGTCAATGCCTTTTTTGAGTTCAGGAAACAAGAACAGTCGCTTGAAGCGAGATCAGGAGAATAAAGTAGATATGATAACATTTCAGTCATATTGCTTTGATAACGGTCGCGCCGTGGTCGCGATTGCAGGTCGCGCCATGTTTGTTTCTGAAAAGGAGTGAGTAGTCGTGGAACTCATTGTGCTGACACCTTTGACATTTGTAGTTGTTCATGAATAATTTTTCACACTCACCCATAATGCAAATTAATCTCATTCATTATTATTTGGGTGGTTGCTCTTCGCTCTAACAGGAACAAGTCCTCCACTTTTGTCACTGTAGCAGCAACGCCCGTGAGTGATGCTCTTCCACTCTTTGTATCGTCATTGAGGGACATTAGGCTAGTTTGAAAATTCGTTTTTGATCGACCTCACAATCGTGTCAATTCACGGGCTATCATTTCCATTAACATCTATCATTTCATTGGGAATTTGGCTGGTACTGTAACCTTCCTAATGAAGGAAATTAATCACCTGTGAACCTCTTTATTCTCTATAGTGCGAGTTAATTCAATCGCCGGATTCCTAAATTAAAACAAGTCGACATTGTTAGCTACAAATTTCAAAATTTGTGCAAATAAGGATAAATTAATACGCAGCAAGAATATAATACACCTATCACGATGATTTCATAGCAATAATTACCTTAAAATAATACCCACATAACACTATTATTAGTTTACCTTTCATTTCACGAGTCTCTCATTTAATTCGATAAAATTTAATATGATACCTTAAATATTAATAGATTTCGTACTCCAAGTCTTTCGACGACATTATCATTTTTATTTTTTCAACTTACAGTCATAAAATGTTCATTCGTTCTTCGTAATCTTTACTTTTGGGTACCATCTTTGGAGTTTTGGTCTAGGTTTATTCAACTCCAGCGTTTGATAAAACAAATCAATATTTCAATTCCATGGGATCTAAAGCGATTTTTTTTCGTATCCATGGTAAACGAAAAGCAGAAATCATATCCACGGGTACCATACTCCCCCAAATACGTATTCCAAGCTGTTTTCCCGCATTCGACGTTAGAGTAGATCTAGTCATCATTTTTCCCCATTCCTTTTAGATTCTGTTAAGGTTTTCACACGTTCTTCCCGAGAGACTTTCATGCTGCACACTTTATATTCTCTCTTTTACTTTTGTCGTCCTGGAAGATACGAGATAAGCGCTTGCTTTCTCATCAGGGCATTGCCTTGCCTCCTTCTTCCGTTCACTGCTTCCTCTAATCTCGCTTTCCTCACGCCGCCGCTGCAGTACACGCTGCCATTCCGGGCAAATTCTCTCCCAGTCTATAGTCTCTGAACACCCCATCTTCCCAGGTTATCAATGATTATCACAAGATTCCATTTTTTTCCTTTCCTTATTTCCAATCTACCGCCGCAAAATATGTACAATCTTGCGTTCTTAACCAAGTTTCCATATCATCGTATGTCCAGGTGTGCGCTTATTATATTTTTTCTCATACTGCAGCCTCGATATTCATGAGGAAGTTTAACATTTCCTCTTTTGTACTTTGCTAAGGGTTCCTGCAAATGTTTCCCTCTCGACAAGCAGTTTTTTAGTCATTGTTTTCTTACATTACCATAATATACTCAGTAATCAACCCAACTGAACTGGTAAGAGTAAAGCTCACTGCAGTACCTACGAGGGGTGATATTCACACTTTCAGGACGGGGAAAGAGGGAAAGTTTTTTGTCCCCTTCCATATACATACTGTGGTTTCCCAGCAATGTTTGATACGCAGAAAATCGCACACCTTAGTATGTACCCTAGGGCTGAATGATATTAAAAAAAACTTTTATTAAATACTTCAAATTATAATGCAACAATTTCAGAGAGTAAAAATCAGTCGCGCACGACTACGAATGCCTGTGAAATTGTATGTACGGTATTTCGTCATAACATCTTGTTCCTTTAAAGCCCCCAAAATTTCAGAGTGTAAGAGGACGTCTCGGTAGCTTAAGTGGTTAAAGCACTCGGCCGGATATCGAGGGATCCGGGTTCGAATCCCGGTCAAGGCGAATGATTTTTACTCTCTGAAATGGTTGCATTATAATGCACACGTAGCGGGTGACTCCGTTGAAGTTACTATTACAGTTTCTTGAAATTTTACTTCAAATTACTTTATTATGTGAGCCTTTCATTCGTCTGCGAGAATTTTATTATTAATTTTCGTACATTTCAAGAAACTGCGGGAGATGCTGGAACAGTAACTTTTAATGGATTCATCCGTTAACATGCATTTTGATGCAACAATTTCATAGTGTAAGAATGATCCGCCTTGATCGTGATTCGAACCCAGACCCCACGATATCCTTTACCCAGTCCGTCCGAGTGCTTTAGCCAGTTAAGCTACCGAGGTGTCCTCTTAAATTTTTGGGCTTTTAAAGGAACAAGATGTTTCGACGAAATACCGTGCATACAATGTCACAGGTGAATGATTTTTACACTCTGAAATTGTTTCATTGAAATGCATATTAGTTTTCATATTTTACTAGTGAACGTCATTAAACTCTCCGCATTTATCATAACTCTAAATTAGAATAGGACTATCGTACGTGTATGCAGAAATGGAGTTTTCTTAGAATTATTTATCCTAAATAGTCGAAACCATCACCATAACCTCTCACGCTACGAGAAACTGCCTTACGCTGAATCCTTCTCATTCTAGTTTGTGTCACGCTTAGCACTCCGCTGCATGACAAAGTGCATGCGATGGAATACATGCCCAACACATCGGTAACAATTGAAAGCGCTTGAATAAACTAGTAGGTATAAAAAAACCAAAATATACAGACAGCCCTCCACTTTTCATTAGGCCGTCTACAAAACCCCCAAAGGATAAATCGAACAAGTATTATCCTTAATGAGTAGTTATGTAATTTTTCTAATTGATGAACATTTTCGCAATGTAAGTAGATATACTCATAAATAAATCTAACGAAGTTTTTAAAGTGCAATAATCCGAGGGTGTTTGCCGTATTATTTCAAAGAATTTCCCATTAACTCAAACAGACCGCGAAAAGACAGTAGTAGTAACAGTAGGCACGTTCGCCGTAACAGTAGGCAACATGTAATACATGCCTTCTCAGATGGTTGACTGAATATGAGGGGCATTAATTCTCTAATGTTTCAGCGTTCATCACGTTCAATGACCATAACAGAGGATAGATTCCCCGGGCTTTCAGTCGATGGTATCAGATTACGGCATTACAAATATTTGTGATCTGGAGAGATCTCTTCATTCTTAAATGGAAACAGATTTAAGGAAAAAGGGATTGGAACGCATACAAAGGATGAACACACATGAAGGATGAATACATTAGAGGCGGGGAGGAAGGAAGCGAGCAGAGATCCCGAGTGTAAATATATTTCCTTGAATGGGACTTGAACCACGGATCTTTCGACTTGCCGGGTCGATGTTCTAACCACTTGAGCTATCGAGGAAACTTAATTATACTGATTTCGGCGGGAGGTGTATGCAATCAAGTGTCCCGATTCTTTGGCCAAGATATGGCGTTAAGGAGCTGTGTCACCCTCAAAAATAATTGATTCATTTGCAAATGTATTGCAAATATAGTATTTAGTCCTGTATCTTCTCCCTGAACTTATTAGAATTTCATGGAATTAATTAATATCCCACAAGCTCTGTAAACTGAAGAACAACTTGAGGTTTTCTATATTAAATGTGTGCGTCCTGCTTGTTAATCGAGCCTATGGTAATCTCAGTGACAACGTCTGGCTTCGCAGAGTATACGTGGATCCCATCTGGTGGAGTGCAAGCGTAATGGAACGGTGGGCTCTTGATACGCTAAGCTTTTCTTTCTTCGTGTCCCAAGTCAACGGGACGAAAGAATAATACCGTAAGAGGTGATGGAACTCGCGCAATAAGAGGAGGGGTGAGGAAATGCCTGCCGCAAAAAGCGTCACGTGAGTGGCCGACGGGTAGATGTAATGAACACATTGAGCGAATGGGCAGTGCCTATTTCTGCTGCTGCCGGAGAGCTTTTCTTCCTTCCTTGGCGTGACCCCCTCCTCTTGGAGTGGGGTTCCAAATGCGGAGTGGTTCCCGTTGAACTCCCATCGTTCGCCCCCTCGCGATGCCGGACTTTACCCTCCCCCAATAAGAGTGCATCCCCACGGCGGCGCATTAGTCCTTCCTCTTTCACCCGGTTATCATGCCGTAGCTGCCCCACCGTCACTCCTCGTTGTTGAGATATGCCGGTCCATCACGCCTTACCGGCAACTCTCCATCCGCCTTCCCTTTCACGCTTCCTATAATGACCTTTACTCCACTGCACATGGAGCTTTCCATTCCATTCGTCCGCATATCGCAATCGTCACTTCTACATATATATCCGTCCTTTCATTACATTCATGGGAGGAGAGGACTACGCTCCATGGGTGGGTATAACGACATGGTTTTAGAAAGTTTAAAAGCTGTCCAAAAGTGCGCATTTGGCCATTTTAAATGTCATATCAACCGCGTGTAGGTGGATTAATTATATCCCACACTGGGTATTTTGAAGATAATCTAACAAAAGGTTGCTACTTTTAAGCAAGAATAATAATTCGTTTCAGCAAAGTAACCAATACATTTAGCATGCCATACTGTAAACTGATATTTAGCTTTAGTTTGTACTGTTTATTTCTTCACTAAGGCAGGAAACATTTTGTGAAACTAAAGATAGCCCATTTAATCCGGTCTGGGTATGGATTTTTCGTAATCTATAATTTTTTAATTGGCTTATTTAATTATTTATTGTGTATCAATGAGTGGTTTCATAATGAAAATGATTTAATGGAGATTCGTTTTTTATTAACATCAACATATTTCAATGAGATCCTTTGATGAAATAGTGTTGAGTTTTTCACTCCGAGAGGAAATTTTACAAGTCAAGTGGTTATCCTCCCGTTGTGCTAAATTCGTTAGCTTAACTTTTTTCATGTTTTTTAAATGCTTCGGGTATACTCGAAGACGTGGAATTTTAACGAAGGAGGCTTAGAGTTGGCCTAAGAAGTGGCGTATATACGTAATCTTCCCTCGAGGTATTTGACCCTTTCCGTCCTTCGTTATCTCCCTTACCGTTACGAGCGTTTCCACCCCCTTGAGAGTCCCTTCGTGGAGACTCCTTCGCCTTTCACTCAAGTCCGAAGTGCTGCTCCGCGCTTCGACGATTCGTCCCACGTTTCTCCCTGGCCTCACCCTGCTTTTATCTCACTCCTCGTGTTGAGGTGAGAACCGTTGCTCGGGGTAGCGAAAATTCCCTTTAGACTCACTTATCGCCGCACATCGTGCCGTCGACCGTGGCCAGTCCAAAGGGGAAACCGCCTTAGAGCGCATTCTGCCGACGCAATCCATTTCGTTGCAGTTTTGTCCCTGCACGGGGATTAATCCTATCCGCAACGTTTCTTTGACGCAGAAATTAATAACCAGGGAGACTCCTTCAAACGCAGTTACTTGTGCTCCTTGAAAAACAAAGCTTTTGTCCTTCTCTTGCGATTTCGGAAATTAACTCCATCATCCTTTTATTCATTTATTTGCAATAGCAATGTCTTCAGGGCATATATATGTATATATATATATATATATATATATATATATATATATATGTATATCTAATTATAAATAACGATATTTTGTCGTCTCCATTTTTCTTATGCATCTTGAAAATATAACAGTCACCAATTAAATCCATATTCTGTGAATTTATAATTCAATTTTTTTAAAATTTCATATGTCATTCAATCTTTGAAAACATTCTAAACTCTCCCCAAGCTCTTATTATTTCAGCGCACTACACTATTTCTGGAAGGCTAAAGTCTCTCTCATACTATGTTACTGAAAAATGTGCAAAAAAGATATGCAAAAAAGCAAAACACTTAAAACTCATTTGATTTGTACATATATTTAAGCCTATTTAACTGTGATAAAACTAGTAAATATTTTCTTGTAGGAAAAATTTAATTGATTGAAATTTAAGTATAGCATTTCAAAATTGAAGATCAAAGAAAGGTAATAAACTTTAAAGAGACCATAAAAACGTGACAATATCCAGACTGCGTCGATTCAAAACCTAGTTTGAACAGTGAACTACCAATAATAATAGGATTAAACTTTTAAATGAACGTCAGAATATAATGAGGTTAATTGAATACTTACTAAAGGTAAGGACGTAAATGTATGTCAAAATTGGTTTCTCATGCGGCTTTTTTGCAGAGAAATCACCTTCATGATTATCAGTCACACACCCACGTATGATTGACGGAGAGGTATTTCCGTTGCCGTGACCTAAAATCGTGCAAAATTAAGGAGGATTTATAATAAAGTGTGGGATTACTCTCCCGCTCCACTTATATGTTCATCATGGTTTCTCTTGCATGCGCCGTGATCCGTCAGCCATCAAAAGAATCATCAGAATGAAAGGAAAAAAGGGTGGCCCAAAATACCTGACACCAGGTATATTGTCTGACAAGTGGGTCTCTTGAGAAAAGAGATGATGTTGCATCCTGCCTCTCTATCCTTTGCCAAACTGCTTAGCAGACGAAACACCTGAATTCTGTTTTGACAGTCCATTTTCCTTTCCCATTGTGAACTTGGATAGTATTATTTATGTTATCGACAGATGACTACTGTGCATGCAATTCTCCACCAAACCCTTAGTGTAGTTGTCCCCACGAGATTCAATGAGGGTCAACTGCCAAAACAAATTTTCAATATGATGATATCATTACATAGCCAAAAATCTTATTTACCGGTTGGACTTCAGGATTTTTAGACCCCGTCATTCTTTACGTCTCTTCCTTATATGTACTGCTACATGTGTCAAAATCTAGGTTTTCCACTTCGATAAACGCAATTAGCTCCTAAATGTTACTCTCTAAATATAGATGTATTTCCAGTTCATATTCGGGTTGGGTTCCAGTTATTCTTTGTGTTCCTTAATTGTTTTTATTCACCCCTCCCCCAATCGACTGTCGAAAAATCGTAAGTATTGAATGTTAGTAATCAAGGTTTTTTAAAATTTAACTAGTTGAAAATATGTCGCAAACATATTTTATGTAGAACGTTCATCAAGAAATTAAAACTGAGAAAATACAGCGAAGGTTACCATGAAAATGTTATAAGTTTTTAAAGAACACAAAAGCATTTCATTTTCTTTCCGAAAGATGGAAAGATATCGCCGTAATAATGATGAAAGGTTAACAGCTAATTAGTCAACTTTCATAAATGTGCTACAAAAACGCCTAATACCTATATGAAGCCATCTTCTGAAATAAATTGAATATTGTTTAATATTGTGAACGTAAAGTTAACCCTACGTCAGCTGCCTGTATAGGTTTTAAGCATCAGTATTAGAGTAAACTGCAACATCAAACTGTTCAAAGGTCCCAAAGTCTGAGTAAATGGTGGAATTTCGTAGATGATGTGAGGTAAAATGGATAAGCAAGGTATGTATTCACTTCCGCTTGTAAATAAATGAGATATTTCAAATCATTCAGAGGTCAAAATTTCCAACAAAAAACATAAAACACTAGTTTTACAGTTTTGGCAGGTTTCAACGGATTTTTAATCCATAACTATAAACTTCACATTGGAATGCCTGTTTTGATTTTACGATTTACTTCATTTGAATATATCAGTTACTATTTAAATTCTTTAATTAACTGGTTTCCAATGTTTTTAATAGTTCCTCTAATAAGCTGTATTACGTGTATTGCTTTGTAAACCTTTGGTTTGATATTTTAGCGTCATCTAAAATTTAATAATCCACCAGTTGGAAAAAAACGAGTGAAATATTATAACTCCAGTATTGATGACAAGTGATTATCATTTACTAGTAATAAACTTTCTTAGAAATAAAGCTACCAGCAGGAACGTCCATTTTCATCGACTGAGGTAGTGGAAGTAGTGAACTCCTTTTCATTAAGACAAAATAAAATAAAGGATTGGTCGGCCTACGCATATCCGCTTACCTCATGTCCCTTCCTAATGAAACGAAAGCTAAATGAACCCCTTCTCTTCCCACCTCGGAACACACGCAGTCCATTTCCTCTATTATTTTTTATTTCCCGATAACCCTTCCCCTCGGCAAAGAGGTCCTCGGATACCGAACGACCCTATTGAGGAAAAGGGAAGATTTCTCATCGAGTCCACCTATTGGTCACCAAGGCACGGAATTCGAGCCATAGCGGCGCACAAAGAGTTTTTGAAATATAAGCCCATTATTCACCGGATCCCGGTGGAAGGTGAAACGTAATCTTCTCCCGGGGGGCTCGGGGGAAAATCTCCGGCTGCATATTGCCCCGCCCACGACAGTCGTGAAAACAAAAGAGTTGGTCATACTCAATATAAATCTTATCCTCAAAAGGCTTGGCAATTGACTCCCGAAAATATATTTTAAATGGTCCATTTTGTCGGGGAAGCGATTTTTTGTCCGATTCCTCTCCAAATCCTTCTCCTTCTTTCAAATTTGAATGTGTAATATTATCTGCGATTGCCTTAGTCTTCAGCCATCGATACAACGGTTTGACACGGTTTTCTACTCAGTTCCACTATTCCATTAAATGATAAAGGATTTTCCGTCATTACACTTTAGTTTTCTCATCTAAAACCTCTCCGTATGATTCTTCCATCAGCTTTTCACCACACCAAAATTTTCCAAAATATTTATTCCATATTATGTTAGTGTTTCCCACCCACTCTCTTCTTCTTTAAATCTAAACGGGGCGATTTACTTAGGCTAGTTCCCTAATCAGAGCATATGCCTGGCAATTCGAAGGATCCGGTGTTCAAATCCCGGTCAAGGAAATATTTTGAAAAACAAGATAGCCAAGATCATAAACTTGATTGACACTATGTGATAAGGGAAAAAAATAAGGCTACAAGTACGGGTAGAAATAGGGAACACAATCTAGGTCGCTTGGGTGTGTTTGAGAAATGGTGATCCACGTATACCTCAATCACACACAAAAGGTAAAATAAATAATGTAACAAACTTACAACCACTCGATCACTAGGGTGTTTTAAGAAATAACAGTCACTCTCGTGAATCACATTCACACATACACTCAGGGTTTGCAAGGATCCCTCCTATGTCAGTGACCCGTCAATCACACAAATAAATGCAAAATTATAAAAAAAGGATGTAGCGAAACAGAAACGACTTACGTAAACACACAGTCACTTAATCACTTGGGTGTGTCAGACCTTTGTGAATCGCACCCATTCACTTGGTCCGGAATTACAAGGATCCCCCAAATTCCACTGACCCGTCAATTACACAGATGAATACATACAGATGAAATATTTTTACACTTGTGCTCTACTCGATTCCGCCTTCCCCACCTCTCCTGTGTACGTCCTTTATTTGTGGCCCTAAACCTTTTCCTTATATCTATTTCCTTATGAATGAATATATTTAAATATATTTATGTATGTGTGTGTCTGTGTATATATATATACACGCACACACATTGAAACATGAAGTCCCGCCATACGGCGAACAAATATGAATTCACATGGAAATAGATATAAGGAAAAGGTATAGGAACACTTATAAAGGACGAACATAGTAGAGGTGGAGAAGGCGGAATCAGGATGTATATATATATATATGTATATATATAACTTTTGGACGGCACAATAGAACACAGAATAAAACAGATAACACACAAAAGGACACTCACACACTTCAGTCAGTCTGACCTGAAAAAGGCCTCGGAGTAGGCCGAAAGCTTAAATCATCTACAGTGTGAGTGTCCTTTTACGTGTTATCTGTTTTATTCTGTGTTCTATTGTGCCGTCCAAAAGTTATATTGCTCTCGTGAGTACTTCCGCCTCATGTATATATATTACTAGTGAATGCTTGCCAACGCCCCAATTTGATGAGATCTTGTTGCTTGCAAAATATTGTAATTACATACCAGTAAAATGGGTGAAAATAAGTGTCTAACCCGTCACAGAAGGAAATATTGATTGCTACTCTCTGTAAAATATGTGAACATCTGAACTGGAATTTATATTCATTTGTCAATCAACGAAACTTAGGATTTAAATTTGGAGGAATCATATTTCACTACGGTGAAGTTGCAGCGAGATAATCATATTTTTAATACGTGATTAGTCCCATATGATCGGTATGAATGTACTTGCCACCATACACGTAGATACGGCCAACCCTTAATATATCAACAGTCCTCAATTAAGGTTGCGTATTCGGGCGTGCAGTTGTGTACCCGGCCGTACCAATGGAGATAATTAAGACAGGGGTATTCGAGTCGGAAGGTCCCGTTTGCAATGCCACGAGATGTGATATAGTTCATGAACTGAGACGCCACTGGAAGCTCTTTTGTTTTGCACCCTTTTGGGAGCTACGACGCCGGGATAGAAGCCGGAGACGAGCACACGGGTGCAACCCACCTGCGTATCTCACTCGCCCGCTCACAATTAGAGCGTGCCTATGCCGAAGCTGGGTTTGATTAAGCACAGCTCAGGTTCCCTACACGGAGTTGCACGCGCTACATTAACCATTGACGGGAGTGGAACCAAACGAAGGAGAGGACAAGCCACCCATGGTGTTCATTTAGACGATTTTGTGCTACCTCAATGGTCACGATCCCAGACATGCTTTTACAAAACGTACAATTCAATAGATATATTTTATTACTGACGTATTTTATTGAACTCATCCTAAAACAAATCACCTAATTGATTTTTCACGCAGCAGTATTTGAAGAAGGCATACAAAATCAGCCTTTCGATTACGGTTTTCCAAGTCACTGAAAAGGAAATCGTTTTCAAGTAGAGCAAGAAGGAGCCATTTCAATAGCCAATTAGCAAGCACGGATGCATAATTGAGGTCTGTAGAAGTAAAAGTGGAATTTATTCGACTAAAGATATAAGAGGAGATTAAAGCAGTGCTATTTCTCCATTTTCCAGGAATTTATCGAGGAAATAGAAAACTTTGCCAAGGGAAGAAGGAAGGTTATTAGGCATCAGGAGAGGTGATATTGTATCTTCTGGCCAGAAATTCTAGACGCGTAGCACTTGGGAAAGGAAGTTTTCGATTCATTAAAGTAGTCTTGATTAGGCTCTTAAAATGAACTTTAAAAGTGATTAATTATTGTAAGCGTGGCACAAGTCTTTTGGCATAGGGATACCGTATATGTTGAGAAGGCGAAGTGGAAAAATTAATTATTATTATAGCTAAAATTTGAATTTTATTACCGCATTTTAAAATGCGTTTAGCTTGAAAGTTTACTTAAAATTTCAACTTCAACTTTTTACTTAGTGCGAGGTGAAAGTAAGGATATCTCAATGGAAATGTAAATAATTAATTATAATTTAAAGTTTATAAATTTGTTTTACTCAACAACCAACGTGGGACAAACCGACATTATACCTCAAGCTACATTTCGTGATGAAATATTCATATAAGTTTCGCTATGATTATTTGTTTGAAGTACAGTTACCTTAAAATTTGACGCCCTTTACTTTCTGTCAGAGCGTTAGTATACTTTAACCTCAACACATGAAGGTGCGTAGGAAATTAATGTCATAAAATTAAAGGGATCGTGTTCGTGTGCTGACTTACGATTGGTCAATTGCAGCTCTTTATTCCATTTATTTCGAACTCCCTATAAGCTGCTGAGTCTTCCACATAATATTATTTTTCACTTGTCCTACACATCTGTCCCTTTGTCTTCCTCACTGTGTCTTTGCATTTGTTCTTTCCATCTATTATATTTCGTACTATTTCATTGTGTCTGAAAATGTTCCCTACCCATTTGTTCCTTTTTCTTTTTCATCTTTCTCCATATTGTCTTTTTTATTGATACATTATATTTTCTTTCATTATATCATTGAATTTTTTACTTTCCATATTATATTCACTATTCAATAGATTTCAAACGCTTTTACTTACCTCTGTCTGTTTGTCAAAGATCTATGTCTCTGATTCAAGAAGTGCCACACTCCACTTGAAAATATCAACTCACTCCTTTCTTCTTGAGAACAACAACTTCTTAGAGGATATTAGACACCTGTAAAACTGATAAAAAAACTGGAGTAAACTAAGCCATTGAGTAGGTCTGCGATTTTTCGTGTGGACTCACAAATGATATAGTATTAAAATTTCTTGAATTTTTACATAAAAATATAATCGTGCATCTTATTAACGTTAGTATTGTCTATGGAATTTAAACAACTAGGAAACGAGTTTTCACTATGGCATGCTGTAGATGAAAAATTATTTATATATAAGGTGATGATGATCAAATTATATGGATCGTTCAAGAGCTAGCTCGTAGCTTTCGTTTTATAGTCATTAGTCTTTAGTTGTGCTCGAAGCCTGAGAAGAAATTGGTTCCCATTTTGTAGGCATTCTTGGCTCAGGGTTTTACTCCGGCAGTGGTGGAATCCACTGGTTGGAAAAATTAAGAGACGATAGCTGAGAATAATCCGAGAGGAGAAGAATTGTAAGAGGGTTGGGAGACAATCATTGAAGTGCTCGCAAAGCAGCACCGTCACAAAAAAAACATAATGCAAAGAGAGAAGTCAAGGGAGGAATAAGAGAGGGGAGTTCTCATGTTTGAGATATCGCAGGAGGACCAGATGGATACTGGGATCAGATAACTGGATCGGGGAAGCTTAGTCGCTGTACAAAGAGAGAGATGAGAGATAGGGAAGAAAGGTAGTGGAAATACGGAGGACTAAGATGGTAGGGTTAAGGGAGAAGTAAGCTGTCGCCAGCACTGCAAACGGGTGAGGGCTCATTTCGGAAATACCGCGGCTTCCCAAAAGAACCTAATCCGAAGGAATTTCTTCTCGATTTTCCTGTGCTGTTATGGGCGTAATTAGGTTTCAGCGGGATGGGATTAAACATTTTTTTTATCAAGAGCTCTCGGTGGAAAAAAAGTTAAAGAGGTACAGCCGAGACTCAAAATTTTCTACTCTTTTGGTATACGCATTGTGTGGGACGTATCTTAAATGAAATATTGGGTTTCCTAAGGATGGAGCTATGAATTTATTTTTCCTCGAGTTAAAACGACCTCTGGGGATAAATTACCATGATCCTCTCCTCCTTAAGCCATTTAAGAAAAATAGAAGTATTAAAGAAGGTTCTCAACTGCTAGTATTTTGGTTACCCGGTGACCAAAGTTCAATTATTCACACGGTTTAAACGGGATTTCCTTGCACCTGTTTCTTGATTCATTTCATTTTCAAACCAAGTAAATTCCAGGAATTGGGTTAATGGCTAACGTACGTTATTGTTTTATTTTACAGGTTGGTTCCCGAGGCATTTCATTTGTATGGTGATAATGCTTATCCTTTGTGGATCCCTGAGTAAGTGTTAGACTAATTTACATCTAAGTCTTCCGTCAAGTGTTTATTCGCGTTCAGGTGTGTATTCTGCATACATATACCCTCTCTCCTAGCTCTTTTGCCAGCCAGGCTGATTCCCCATAATGCATGAAACCATTTTTCATAATCAGATACCTTTTCTCCCTTTATTCGTTCTAATGTGACCAAGATTACCATCCTCCTTTCTCACTTACCAAACGTTGCCCAAGTCTTTCACGTCCCATTGTCACTCAGAGACCTTCCAACTTACTTCTTTTTTCCCAAAAACCCATTCTCACTTAAATCGCCTAGCACTTTGATTAATTTTTATTTTTGACCACTTATTCAATTTTTCTGTGAATTATCATCACAAGAGTCTTTCATAAGTTGAAAAATGTCATTTTTCAAGAAATTTAGCATTCTGACAGTTACATGCATGTACTAATCCAATGATATGGTATAGAAAGCTATGTAATCAACAACTTTGTCGATGAGACATTTTGGACACATTCTGATACTTTTCTGTAAGTTATGCAGAAAAATGATCGGTGTCATAGGAACATTAGTCGCCACTGCATCACTTGAAGAAATATCCACTATTATTCCAGTGGAATATAATGCTGTACTAAATACAGAAAGATGTACACGTGATGTGTCCTGATGATAGAATTGCATTGAAATTTTAAATCTGTAAATCGGAGAGGATACGATATTCATATATCTAGAGCAATTACCATTTCAGTTCATTTCATTTATTGTTTGCCCATCTTCGGTTAAAATTTTGGTTGGAAAGGATTTCCCGCAGGTTTTTTGTAGATGGTACCAGTAAGTTCGTGGCATAATTAATTTCGGGAATTTGAAAAATGTCGACTCTAGCATAAGCTCAAAAAAGCCACTGCCATCTCTGAGGTTGCCCCGGAGACGAGAGGAATTATGGGATTAGGAGGTCTGAAGAAGAAGAAGATTCAGCGGTCCGCGTTGGATAATCAGCCCATCCCATCGAACGAGCCTCGGAAGCCAATTATAGACCACATTCTTATGCAAAACGTCTTGCTGTAATTCCAAAGCTCCCGTGAGTGGCCTCAAGGAAAGAAATTGGGGTAGCGTGAGCGAGGAACAAAGCGCACCCTTCGCTAATTGTTTGGAAATGTTAAGGCTAACAGATCGCGAGCGTCTCGGTTAAATACCGCAGGGATTGGATGTGGCAGGTTAATGGAGGGTTAAAATTTATTAAAGGGAAGGACTCGGTGCTCGGTTCAAAATCCAACGGTGACAACGGAATCCCTTTCTCACGTTCTGATCGGACGAAACAAAGCGTGGTGGAAAAGAATTTGACCCGGAACGAAGGATTCGCGATACGTTTTGCGCATCGCGATTTTCTCTTTTCATCCTTTTTCTCTCTCACCCCCTCGATCTTCTCCTCCGCACCCCTTCCTTCTTCCAAGTCCCGTGACCGTCCGGGAGGAAATTCAATTTCTCCCCTTTGTGCTTTTGTTCCTTCGGCTGCGTGGGATGCGCGGGGAATGCCTCTCGCGAATTCGCATCGCCGCTTTAAAAAAAGAGGGTCAAAGGGTGAGCACGTACCGAGGGAACTTACGTGGAGGGGGGAGGGGAGGCGATCATTTGTCGTTTTTGATGGACGGGGAGGAAGAAAGCTTAATAGAAATACCAGCGATTGTAAGGATTGAGGGTTTTTCAAAAATGCCTAGGTGTTACTTTTACTCGTGACCACAACTCTTCGTGGAGCCATATACGGGAAATAAGAACCCATGATAGGAGGACATTAGTAAATAAATGTTTTTGGGTAGTGCGTATGCGGAATTACTTCATAGTTAGCATAAAAAGAAAACACTTTTTTATTCCACGCGCGCACTTTTATTCCAAGGTCTACATCGGTTTCACGTCGGTGTGGCAAGCTATACCCACAATGCAGGAAGAAATATTGCTATCGCAAAAGAAAATTGTTTTAATTGAATATGGACATCTTATTTTAAAACAACCATGGCTAGCCCTTATTCACACGAAAGTTAGAATTTTCAAAATGATTACTTGGAAAGCGTAACGAGAGAGTAAGATAACTCTGTCTTTCCACAAAAGAGACAAATTTACTGCATTACATGATGCTACACTATGTGGTCTTCACTAATACTCTCGGCTATATTAACGAATGAAATCGTATACAGCGAAGAAAAGCGAGCTGGATATACAAAATGCTTTATTATGGCAATCGTTAGCGTACGTATGTAATAACAAGCACAAAACTAGTAATCACCCATAGACAAAAGGTTTCATTGTATATATTATCTCTTGTACGAATTGGAAGCATGTTTCCCTAATAATTATGTTAAAATGTAATAATAGCTCTATTGTACTACCCTAAATCGGTGAAATGATTTACGTTATCATTTTTACCACAGACTATGAAGGGTTATAATAATAACTGCGATGCGCCCAAAGAAAATATATTTCATTGTTTACTAAACTTGCTCGCGTTGATTATTTTGTTTAAATTTTATTTTGTTTTTCTTATTATCAACTCGTGTCTAATGCGCAGTTGCGTGATGTACTGTAAGCATTATTTCCAATGCATTAACTCTTTATCAATAAATAACAATCAAGAGTCTATTTTGATGTTTTGAGTTTCGTTTTTACATCTACATAATGCCCCGCAAGAGTCTGTGGCGGGGTGCGTTAGTTCATCATCCGTAAAAAAAATTATAACCGCATGCAAAACCAAAATTTTAATAAAGATTGGAATCACCCCCTATCTTACATCCTTCCTACACCTGGCAATCTACCTGCTATACCGTGGGCTACAATGTCAATGTAGATAGCTGATGGTGGATTCATGAGGTAATTGATTCGGTGAGAATTGGTTCCAGGACCAGTTACCGTTACCGCAGTCAGCACAAGTGTTCTAATCATTGGAAACTCATGCAGTGAACAGTGCATCGAGATCTTTGAAAATTGTTCGCTCGTACGCATTCCCCACCACAGCGAACAACTCGAAGGTTGATTTGATAGGCGAGGGTAGATTTCACACAGCACTAAGTCCCTAGGTGTTTGAAATTCACACGTTTTTTGGGTAGGAGAGGCAATTCATTTCCCTCTGTCGGCTGCGGCTTACCAGGAAGATATAGTGGTCGTAAAAACAGACGGCTTTGGTAAAGCTGTTGGTGCCGTAAGGAACCCGAAAGTGAATCTAGAATTGCCAGCGAAATGGTCTGCCCACTGGGAAACCATGTTTTCTTAAGTCCATATTCAGGGAATGCTAGAGAACCACCGAGGAAGGTGCAAAGGTGGTTACGTACTTAGCCATGCTTCTTAGCTTTCGGGGAGGTAGGAAGTAACAATACGATCTTTTTTTTTGGCAGAAAGGATTAGAATGTACGACCAAATGACCCGAGAAAATGTGTACCTTCACTGGGTGCTGGAATACGGTTGGTAGCGAGATGATATTTTCAACCTGGGTAGCGATATACTCTTTATGTACAAAACGAAGCTACGTAGTAGAATTAAATCCCTTGTTAAAATAAAATGGCCACCATCGCAAAACATGATTGATTTATTATTTTTTTAATCGACCCAAAAGAATCGTTATTGATACACTATATGATACTGAAAAATTTAAACTATTTTCTGTGTAAAGTGTATCTAATGAATTGACAAATAATTTAAAGAACGACTTATCTAAACACGATTATTTTTTTTATGATTGGAATGTTTTATGAAAATATTTTTGCATGAAAATCAAATACTTCAATCGAAGTTCGTCTAATTGTAGTTTGAAAATCAAAGCGATGTTCCTCAAAACCGTGTAAAGAATTGATCTCATGACACACCCCAAATATGATCTCTTCCGATAGCCTTGTAATGAAATTCGTTTCACTAGATGCTAATTTGCTTTCCTCGACTTGATTTATCTTCGTTACCATAGTCACTCCTCAGATTTTGGACTCTCTTGTGAGAGCACTAACACGATTCCACAATATTATTAGAATTTGAAGGTGCGTGTCCTCATCCCCTCTGATTTCTAAGAGGAAGTCTGTATTTCGGCTTTGTTCCCTTTGAAGGGGTTTGGTGAAGCAAGGAACGCGATGAGAATCTACAAGGGAGTTTGTGGGAGAGAAGTTGAAGAGTGGGTGTGGAAGGGAATTTGGATGAGGAGGGAGGGGGGAGGCGGAAGGTGGAAGTAGGAGCCAGGGAAAAATGCCCTACGGCATTGGCAGCTCCTAGATCAAGGTTGGGTCAAGAGCACGGCTCGGCGGAATGGAAAAATTGGACCTCTTTGTGCACTCCAGTGCCAAAATCAATTTATTTACATTTTTATTAACACTGATCGCTTGTATAAGTACCCGTTAACGTGTGCGGAAATGTGTTCATATGAGTTTGTAAAGCGCGCGTACCATTTGAAATCTCCTTTCATTTCAATTATGCATGCAGAAGAATTCAAACATTTGAATGCCAAAAATGATTCGACATACATAAAGATATAAAAAGTGAAGCACAAAATATGATTCTCCATGAAGGTATTGAAATATGAATCAATGAACATTCTTCGAGCGACATATGCGGGGAAACATAGGGAGATTTGAGTGAACTTTTTTGGAAAATGTTTGGAAGATTAAAAAAAAATTGGTTTAGAACTCATGTTGGGGAGTGGTGTGATGATAGTCAGGAAAATATTAAATAAAGTGTTTCGAATCACACAAAATTATATGAATTTCAGATAAGTACGGAGCTGGGAAGTCAGGTACATCATTGGCCTCTCGAGTGGAGGGCTAGTTGACATCTCTACAATTGACGAAACCAACCTAACGTGTGTGATTCATCTGTCCACAAGATCTCATTGTGAAATCTCAGGTGGCTCACAAAGAAACTTGTCCCTAGTATTTTCCTGCTATTACGTGAATTTCACGCGCATTTGGGTTTAGCATTAGTCCTCTCCCATTAAATCGGAATTGGGGTTTAAAACTGCGGTTGGTTTCCTTAGGCACTGAAATTGGGAACCTGATGTGAAGTCTCGGGGAAATGTATTTAGTTCCTACTCGCAAAATAGATTTTAGTTGCAATGAGAACTGAGGCCTTTGCGCAGTGGAAATGAAGTGTTGGTCATTTGGTTTGACCATCGGGAAGGACACGGTCGGGGTGAAAATTAGATTCCTCCGGAAATTGCCTTGGCCTCAAATCCTCTTGAATAGCCATCTGGACCAGAGAATAAAACGTGGAAAGAAAATTGCAGAGGGCTAGCAAAATAGTTTCCTCTTGTCACTGAGGAAACGTTTCCAAGAACGTACCTGAATCTTCATCCTTCTTGAAATTTAGTAAAAAATAAATTAAATACGTTTATAAATTCTCTCCATACCATTACAAATGTTGTAGAATAAATATTCTATAATAAATATAGAAAACATGCATTGTTTCTTCGCCAACACATGATCCAAGAATAATTCGTGCATACTCATAAGTCAAAACCTCTATGAAACAACTTAAAAGGGGAACGCAATATAAAGGAAATGGTATTATATCCTAATCTAGTTCAATTTCTCATGAAAATATTTTCAAATATTGCTCTTATCTCATAAAATATTTCCTGTGGTCATTTAAATAAATGTCCTCAGGTAATATTTTATTCCAATTGGAATATTTCTAGATTTTTTACGACCTTTGTCGCTCCAGCAAGTGTACGACCTATGCTCGTACCTATGATCTTGCCCAATAAATCCTTCCTAGTAACTTTCTTCTACTAAAATACCTTTTTAATGAACTAACTAGCCTCAATGTAAGTTTTGGCATGAAATTTTTGACACCATTTGTATTTCGTAAGAACATAAATGAATAATTGGTGGCTGATTACGTAAAGTTATTAATTTTATCATTATTGTTTTTACAAAAAATTTATTTGAGGTAAATTTGTCACCAATTTAAAATTCTTTTATGGAGATTTAAAGTTCACAAATAGTTTATCATTAGTATTTTTTTCGGAAAAAGGTTTAGAATTTATTTATTTAATAAAGAACAGATAGTAACAATTTTCCACTAGATTCTTTCATCTATTGCAGAATTGTGTCTATCTGTTCTTTCTTACGTTCGAATTACATCACATCACGCCTGAAACTGCTCAATTAGTGTTTATCGACTCCCTATGATTCCTACCCCAATGATAAAGTACTTCATTTCCTCTGAAACCATTGAATAGATTCTGTTCATTGGGACTTGGGCATTTAGTCTTATTTTTAAGATCTGACAGGGTTCAGGTGCCACCTGGTTTATCGTACGAGAAAATCAAGCATGGATCCTCTTGAGCGCAGAGGAATTCTATTATACGTATAGCTCTCTAATTATTAATCCCAAGGGAGTGACGCAGACAACCAAAGGAAGGATGTCTTTGAGGCTTAATGAACCGCGGTCTTGAGCTTTCCTTTATTGTCTTGGTGGAACAAGAGCAAATAATACGTCCATCGCTGTCTCCATTGTAATCACCTTCTGAATGGGTATGGCTTCAGAGAGAGAGAGAGCATTTTTTCTCTGTTTGACTCGAATATCTGGCGTTCTCATTGCACAGACCTCGGACGACCCAGTTGTGGGAATTTTGGTAACTTTTTATCCTCGGAAATAGTTACTATCCTTCAATTTATGTTAATCTCTGAGAGGATGCCATTGCAACGATAACTGATACTTTGGCGTGGCTATGCTCATATCGTGAATTAAACACCTACCGTCTCCAGAATTGCAGTTTTTCTGCATGCTTTTCAAATGCTAGAGATGGCTTGTTCACTATTCCGTTTGTGGGTCACTTTCTGAGAATTTGGCATCCCATTGAGCGTATGATGATGTGGCTATCCAATATCTCTCTCTTTCGTGAATGCACCAATGGCCTATATTAGCATGCCAAAGGAAGAAGCTCTCAATAGGTAAACTTATTTCCAGCAGGTTAAAAAGTGACTATTTTTAGCTGGCGAAAACTTAGATAAACTTTCCAAATCCTTCTGTCTGAAATGTTGGAAGGTATGAGGACACAGTAGATAAGGGATTTTATATGAAACTACGAAGGTGATTACATAAATGTGTATATTTGTCCAGAAGTTTGTATGCGCTGACTTTAACACCACGATCATTTTCTTATTGTAGCATGTTAATATTGTAGTTAACTCCACAAAGCATTAGTTTATTGTAGAGATTTGATCGTTTGGAGGATGTGTAGGGATAAAATTGTGATTTTAATTGTTTCAGCCCAGAAAATATAAAGTGTTTAAACCAACGGATTTAAACTACCGTTAATTAATTGAGCAAGGATGGAATTGTAATGAGGTGTTAACAGGAGTTTAGAAATAACTTTGCAGCTTCCACATAAAATAACTTATTTTATTTTCTACTAGTTTCGCTACACTGTATCATCTTCAGGAACGTACCTTTTGATGTGTTGATAGGTGAGGAGAAATGAGGTGTTAATAGGTGAAGAATTTCATGCCTCAAACTATTCATTAGTAAATCTAACGGTTTCAGACTTAACTTTGTTGAATTCCTTCATGAGGAGGGTAAAGAATAAGGAAAACTTTGCACTTCCACAATCTTTAAATGCAATACAACCATGGTTTCGATGCTGTGCATCATCATCAGGTGATCAGGGATCCCTGATGATGATACCCTGTTTATTAGTAGTAAAAAGTGCGGAAGTTTTAAGAATATTTGGGATCAGTCCCCCATAAACACCTTCGCCTGCACTGCTGAGGTAAACCTTACCCTTACTGATCATAAAAGCCGTAACCGTTAATGACCTTATTTTTCAATGCCTACTATGGGATTGATTAGTATCAAGCTACAGTAGTAACATACCTAATGAAAGTTATGCCAAATTCTCGTCACAGCTGCAACTGAAAAAGCATCCTCATGGTAAGCCTCACGCTTCACATAAAATATTATTTACGAGGCGTATTCTTAAAGTAAGTACCGTTTGCTTATATTTAAATATTGGCGCTTCAGAACACAGTTTTGCTCCTGCAGCGCCATCTACTCATTCATTGAGAAGCTATAGCAGCATTTGTTTTGTTTCAGAAGTCGTTTGCTTGTCCGTGCATGCAAACAACAATGTCCGCGACAATCGTTGATCCCGCCAGCTGTGAAGTGCGTTCTGTCATACGATTCTTGTATGCAAAAGGATTGTCGGCTGCTGAAATTCATCGGGAATTATGCCTAGTTTATAAACCTACAGTTATGAGTGAAGGAAAGGTTAGACAATGGTGCTGTGATTTTAAAAATGGACGAACAAATGTCCATGACGAAGAGCGAAGTGGTAGGCCCAGTATTCTGACCGATGAAATTGTTTCGCAAGTGGAACAAAAACTGCGATGTGATCGTCGATTGACAATTAATGGCCTGGCTGAACAATTTCCTCAACTTGGACTCACTACTGTCTACAATATTGTTACGGAAATCCTCGGATACCACACATTGCGTGCAAGGTGGGTACCGAAAATGCTCACCGACCACCACAAAGAGCAAAGAATGCCCAGTGGACGAGAGTTTTGGGGCGTTGGGAACTCTTTAAACCACCCACCGTACAGTCCTGACCTTACACCCAGCGACTACTTCCTCTTCTTGCACTTGAAACAGTGGTTCGGTGGACAACGTTTCGAAACCGAAGAGGAACTCAAGAATGGGGTTGTCGATTGGTTCAACCTTCAGGCGGCGAGTTTCTATGCAGAGGGGTTAAAGAAGCTGGTGCAGCGGTACGAAAAATACTTAGAAGTGAAAGTCGATTATGTAGATAAATGAAGTAGGTTTGTAGCTAACTAAAAGAGCCAATAAAATGTGTTTCATATGAGTATATTTTTTCCTGTGACCAAACGGGTCTTACTTTATGAACATGCCTCGTATTTTAAACCTTATTAATGGAAGGATCGTAACTACTAATCGGTTAGTGAGTCCAACACTGTGAAATTTTAGGATGCGGCCCCACCGCCCGTGTTTGCAACAATTTCCTAATTTACTCAGCCACTTTGTTTCCTTGGAAGCAGCCCCAGACAAGATTTGAGATTGATATAGCGGCCCTGGAAGAAGGTCGTCACCCTTTTAGGTCGTCCAATTCAAGGGGACACTACTCATCACTTTCTAACCGACTCATTCAAGCAAAGTGCCCCGTGTACCATCTTGCAACGCGAGTTTTCTATCCAGCTGGCTGCCTACTGAGCGGACTTAATTGCGACGTAATTTCAGAGAGAGGCTCTTCTGAAAGGATCGATACGAATAATTAATTCGAGGAGGTGGAGAAGAAAATAGGGCGGCGATGTGGAAGTACTTGAGAATTTGGAGAGGAAACAAGGTGTGCAAGGGGAGAAGAAGGAGAAGATAATAGGGGTGAAGAGAGGATGGAATGGAGTGCCGGGGGTAAGTAAGATACAAGAGACACTGGAATGTTTTATGAAAGGGAATGAAGAAATTGAGCGTTCAATGGCGTGAAGGGAACTAAAAGATGTTAGAAGAGGATGATGAAGGCAAAATGGCAAGATCAATATAGAAAAGAAATACGAGGGGTATATACAGAAGTGTGCTGTAGGAAGGACAACAGGGAACACGATCATGAAAGGACGAACCAAATGACTCGAGCATAACTCGAGCGAAGAAATTTCTTATGAGCGTCATAGAAGAGATTTGGACGGAAGACGACAAGAGGTAGACTGCGGTAACATTCCAAGCCAAAGTCTGATTGATAAATAACATATGTTTGGAAAGGTTCTCAGGGTGTAAGAAAGTCAGAATTATATAAGTAACGAAAACCAATTCCTGAAATACTATTGATGATGCTTTAAGGTTAAAGAGATAGACAAGAGTAATAAATTGTGCAGAAGTGATTAATATTGAAGTATTTATTTGAATATATTTCATTTCAATTGATGAATTACCAAGTGAATTATTCATTGATAGGGAAATAAGTCCATAGTTGTATTAACAGTGGACTCATGTAAAAGACCGTTATAATTACATGGTGGCCAAGAAAAAATTAAGGCATTAATTTTTCCTCGCATGATCACTTACGAAGAATGCTCCAATACCCAACGACTTCCAGAAACACGACGCATCCCATCGGTTAGAGACAGTTGGTCCTGTGACAAGCATCCAGATTTGCTGTGAAGTTAGCCTTTTCTCTGCATGAATAATTAGGCTTAGTATTAACGTAAACAGGAAAGTAAAATCTTGGATGAAGTTTAGCAGAAGATTTGCTTGTACTTTTTGTATCACATCATGGCGTGATTAAACCCCCAACGAATATTCAATTTCAATTTTACCGAACATGAATTTTGCTATTTATGCGTTTATCAATTTATTTCAATGTTAAACTATGCACACAGAACTACCATAAGCCTTCAATGACTAGGTGGAGTAGAAATATCCACCTAGACTGGAATAGAACTCGCGACAGCTTCAATCAGCAGTCGAGGGCTTTACCCGGTATCCTCCGAATAATATATTTATAAAAATTTCATTTTTAAATAAAAACGTACCATCATTGAAAATTAAATAGATTTATTATTATGTCTGCAAAACTTATAAATTACTTATAATATACTTTGAAGAGGTGTCGCGGTAGTCCAGGGGGTAGAGCGTTGGACTATGGACTAGAGCGTCGGACTATAGAGGGTTCCAGGTTTGATTCCCGGGAAAGGCACTGTGGGCACCTGCAGCTCCACCCAAACGATGATTTTTTGGGTACCAGATTTTCCTGGGAAACCATAACCGGCACAGGGAAAGGAGCTGGCCCTCCTACCCTGATGTGTGAATTTTCACACGCCGTCGGGCTTAGTACTGGGTGAATTCTACCTCCTCATCACCTACCAAACCGACCTTCGGGTTCATTACTGTGTTTAGGGTTTATACTTTGATTAATACGTAATTATCCTTAGCCGTTAAGACGTTAGTGGAACTGAGACATTCATATAAGCAAAGCGCTTTTCTTTAGTGGCAATATAATAAAGTGTTATTTGCATTTGAAGTAATGATATCATAAAGGGTGTTCAAGGTAATTTATGATTATTTTGTTTCTTTTATTTAAAAAAGTGTAATTGATTTCCATTCTTAGTTTTAATTTGGATAGGTCTTAAAATTGACATGAATTTACGGTTGGTGGTTTGACTGGATAATAGCGTTGTTTTTCCATTGCCCACAATATTTACGAATTTGTATTCAAGTTGATGGATTACTATTTAATATCAATTTTAGCAATACAAACAGTAGAAGTTTCTTTTCCTCCAGTGATTATTCACTTTTAGAATGTTAATCAGAGTTTTTTATTTTTAATCTACCGAAAATTACATTAATGAACGGCAATTTGTTTCAAAGCTTCAGTTTTGCCGTATGAGCTGAAGAAATGAGTAGTCGAGTGGTAGTATAGTAGTAATAGTCAACCTTAGTAGTCGAATTATTTAATATTTTTGGTAACATCTGCGATTTCTCGTTGGGCAGGTGAATTTCATATTAGCAAAGACGATGGTTTGAAAAACGAAATACTGTTTCATTCTCTTTAGATTCCGAATCAATTTTAGACACCTGACTCCATAAAGCGGTTCATTAAACGTAAAAATATCAGTATATGAACGCAGTAGTCCAGCTTAACCAACAGTAACCAGTGCATACTCATAAATAATTTCCTGATTTGACAAGTCATGCGATTTCTGTGACATAAATGAACAATAATCAGTAATTGAATACTGTAGGAATGTCCAGTAGATCAATGCAACAATCTATAATCTTTGAAAAATCATTATGACTAATTGGAAATCGTAATTGATTAATAATGTTTTGTCATTGTTAGTATATATGATCAACAACATGCTGGTAAATCTTTGCAATTGAGATGATAGAAAGAGAGATAGGGTGTTCCTTTCTTCCTCCTTGATTCAGCTTCGGAGTGTTACTTGCTTGTCATAGAGAGTTGCTTAGGTAACTCATTTTTAAAACATTCACGGAATGCTCGTAGAGAGAGATTGGTGGGGAGTTAGAATGACCCAGAACATGGCGGTTCCAAACTCAGCATTAGTACGCACTCCGCACTCGGAGGAGAGAATGCGGAAAATTTTAGAAACGAGCGGCGCTGCGGGCCCGTCTTGAATTTAGGGGTCGCATTTTGTGTCGTGGAAGGCAAGGCACGGATACCGGCGCCAGGGTCACCCTTGGAACGCACCGACATAAGTGTGTTTCGGGCTAATTTATCCATCGGACCGTCGTCGGGGCTCCTAGTGGCACGAAACACGAACCACCTTGTCCTCCATTCCGTCCCATGGGCACCCTTCTGGGATCCTGCCTCTATTTCTCCTGGTGGGGTATTTTTTTTCTCATCCCCTCCTTCTCCCAGTGGATTATATCAAAGGCCGACTGTGCACTGGGGATATTGAAGAAAGGATGACCTGAGGCACAACCTACTTTCTTGCCAGGGCTTTTGATACCGACCTCATCAGTGTCAATAGTCCGTAAAGATAGAGCAGAACGGAGCACGTGGCATTGGTAGAGTTTTTTATTTGTTCTGTTTGAGTCAGGGAACGTTCTTATTGAGAATGCAGTCGGAAAATTATATCAACTGCTCTGTAACTAAATCTTCATCGTATTTCATGATACCGTATTCTTCGACAGGCTATGTTATTTGTTGAACTAAACGCGAAACGATTTTGAGTGTTTTCGAGGGATCATAAAATTTAAATTTGGCTAATGTTCCACCAAGGAACAATTCCTGTGATAATTCCTAACTGTGATGCCGAAAGCCTTAGTGAGAACGTGACCCGTTTCCACACGGAAGGGTCACTAATCTGAAAAAGTCTTTCGGTGTTTTCATTCATTCAAAGGATGCAAATGTACCTTCTTAGGTTGCAACTATTTATTTCTGGTTGACTTGTGAGAAAACATTTTGCTTACAATAATTTTACCACCTGTATGGAAAAGATATAGTTGCACCATTCTTCTTCGTGGAAATTTACTTTTTTTGTCTTTTTGTTAAGTAACAACATTTTTCAGTGAAATAATGGGAACACACTCATGGAATATTCATTCCTAACAATTTCTGCTCCCAGTAATTTAATCGCCATTGTACCATATATTATGATATCCATTTCTTTTTAATAAGTAAAATAAATGTCGAATGACTTCCAGTTCCTGGGTGTATACCATCATCAGGGATAGATCTGTTGTAAATGACTCTATAATTTTGTCTTCAATTAGCTACGTTTCAGAAGCAGCAATTGCTAGAAAAGCCGTCCTCGAGAAATATCTCTTAATTCGTCGAAAAGGGTCGTGAATTAAAGTGCAATAAAGTCGGCGTGTCACTAGAATAAGTCGTGAAAACAAATTTTGCACATTGAGATAACATGAGCATTTTTAGAGTTGATAGAAGCCTTTTAAGAAAGATAATTTTGCGTTTCAGGTGTCAAAGGAGATGACCATATGAGTTATTGATTGGGTAGAAACATAGATGAAATATTGAAAAAACTCGGGCGATATTTGAAAAAGCCTTAAACAACCGTGAGTAATAAAAAGAGACGTTTCAGGCGTGATATGGTGGAATAACATGATTAAATAAAATTAGCAATTTTCCACAAAAAATACTTTAGTGGAAAATTGCTTATTTTATTTAACCGTGAGTAAGATAGAGAGTAGCACATGCTGGTTTTCTATCGTATTTTGGAAAAATATTGTAAAATAATTAGTCATCCGCTGATTTATTTAATATTCTTGTTCATTCTTTAAGCTTGAAGTCACAAATGTTTGTTTTAAACATAAATGTTAAGTTACTCTCATTCCATGTATTTATATTTAAGCTGATAAAATTCGTCTCTTCAGAGCAAGATCAGTTCTTTCTCTGCGTCGCCTGCTGTCGTAAATATAGAGTGCCTAATGATTCCGATTACCCAAGCTATTCTTGGATCTTTGGATTCAAGGGATCTTTGTTCAGATTTTAACTTAGAACCTTAAGGTCAGCAGTGAAACTATGCTCTCTATGCTCGTATGTTCACACCTCACCCTAAAAAGATGATATACTTGCAATGGATTGAACTATTTTTAGCAAACGTATATTCGGGAGAGCGTTACAACGGTAGGAAAACCTAGGTGGTCATAGAAGATTCTTTTATAAACAGTGTCAGCCATCCTGCGGGGCGTGGCATTATGTGGATCGGAATCATTGACGATGAGATACGAGTATGTAGGCTTGAAGAGAACTGAATCATTCAGAACTTGGTGTTGGAGTGAATGCTGAGGATTAAATGGACAGATAACGTTATAAAGTAAGAATTATGAAGATATTTGACAAGTTGCCTCTTGAGACATTACGCATTCGCCAAAAAACTTCGGATTATGTAAGTTGAAAGTAAATTTCACGACGAAAGTCAAAGAACAAAAACGTAATTCAATTATAGAGGAACATTGGACGGTGGGCCTTATCAGGTCAGAAGTCGATTAGCATTAGAAATGAAAACTGAGGTCAACCAATTTACGGTCTGAGATACAAATTTTCATCAAATTTCCTTGGTTATTGGTATCAAAAACCCTGATAAAATAAATTAAATAGAAGGAAGATGGTCGAACCTGGGATTTTCCAGCTATATTCGTGTAGACAGTCACAGAAACTTTTATTCTCGTATCTTATTGATTTTTTTATGATCACCTACACAGTGCCGTGTGTCCGTTCTAAGAATATTTCTGTAGTTTATGATTTTAAATGAAACATCTATCCTTTTTTTAAAATAAATGTAGCATTAGTACTATCAAGGTAATTAAAGGTTATCAGATTTTAAATCGAATGTTACGTGAGCGCTCGACGTCCATCCCACCGGGCAAGCAAAAACTTTCACACTTGCCCTCTAATGGCCCGCTTATCTTTCTCACTGGGGTAAGCATCTCGTATCTCACGGAAGGAATTCGACCCAGCCGACGCGGTGCGAGCGGGACCATGATGGGGCTCTTCTTCGGGGTTTCTGACAGGGGTTTCCGCATAAAAACATCCCGAGATGAACAAGAACATTATTCTCAGATGCCCAAGGAGGTGAGGATAGAGTGGTGGTCGTGTGCATTGCAGGTTAACGTCATTGATACGAAACCCGTCATGAAAGTAGTTCCACCGTCTGTGCCTCGGCATCGAATCCCGTTTCTTTCAGGCGTTATCTGTGATTTATGGTTGTTTTTTGACGAGGGAAGGTAATTTTCGTACATTACAAAAAAATATGATGGCGTTTAGGAGCCAAAATATTAACGCATTAAATTTTAGATAATTTTACTTATTATTGGATGAGTTGAGCCGATATCATTTGTCGATATCACCTGATATTATACACATTTCACTATACCAGGGGACTGCTTGTTTCTCCTGATGTAATAGGTTATATTTTTTTTTAATTCCAAATAAAATTCTTTAATATTTCAAAAAATAATTCTTAATAATGAAAATAATAAATTTATAGTTAAATGGGAACGTGCTAGTCAAGGGGTAGACCGTTGGGATAATGACCGGAAGAGTTTGATTCCCGGGCCCGCCTCTAAGGTCACCCTCATCTCTACCAAAGCTGTGTAATTTTTCAGGTACCAGAACTTCCTAGATAGCCATTACCGGCACAGGGAAAGGACTCCCCTGATGATAACTGGTCCCTTTCCCCTGGTATGTGAATTTATTGCGCTGTTTCGCATATTTTCAGGTGAACTCTACCATCTTCTATCACCTACCAAACCGATCTCGGAGTTTATTGCTACTATGTTTTAGGTTTTAGTTATTGAATAATGCTAAATTATGTTTAAAACGGTATAGTTATCATTTTGATATTATTATATATAATATTATATTTGATAATATTATTATTCTTGCGAAAAAAAGTGTTTTTATGTTAGCTTAAGTCAACATAATTAGCATTAAAATACATTATTGCATTAATGGATATCTTATCGAGATATTAAAGAAAAGCATTTCCAGAAATTTAATTTAACTTGCTCTTATACGACTTTTACTTAGCATTCAAGAATAAGTTATATCTCAGGCTATTGAATTTACTTTACGACCAGGTGTTAATTATGTAGGCTACGGTGTATGTCGTGAATCGTCTTCTTCAGAATTAGTCGCTTAAATCTGGGCAATGCTACCTTATTAGACATCAAAATATGGCGTCTTTGTCAATCATTAATTTGTTTTCCGAAGTAAATGAATTACTGATAATAATATATATATATATATATATATATATATATTTGTTGGTTTGTTTCCGGTCACTTTTCATTAATTTAATCCAAGGGTCCCGTTTGTCGATGTGTAGCTAAGCGTCACTGTTCCCTTTGTAGTTAGAAGTTCTCCTGAGCGTTCCCTATCTTCGTGATACTTGTAGTCTGCCTTGGTCTAACGTAATTGTCACAGAGCAGCAATTTCGGTTCCTTTGATATCTCGGATTCCCTATTGTGACAACGACATTTAAACCAGTTCTGCTGTAAATTTTATTTTGTACTTTCTTCAAACTTCAAGCGAAGGGTCCCTCCAGTTCAAATTCCATAAAATTAATGTAGCATAATGAATTCTAAATTAACCTCTCAACTTTACTTTCACAGTGAATTATCTACACTCTTCAATTGAAGCTAATTCTGAATAAGAACCACCTGCATATCCCGCTAAAGTTTTAAGTCGTACTAATTTCATTTGAGAATGTCTCAAATCTTAATATTTTATCTATGATGTCTTTTTTTATATTTTTCTTCCCTTAACACTTGATCGGCAAGGCTTTGTTATCAGTTTATATTGATACTATCCCATTTTTACCGTTAACATGTGAATAGATTTATTGTACTCATCACAATGTTGAAATACTAATTAGGATATCAACGTCAAGATCACTGCTGATATTTATTCTAATTTTTGCAACATGAAATTTTAAAAAAATACAATGACAATTTTATTCGCTTTCGTAATGCATATTCGTTGTCTCTACTGACTTAGAATTCTTGAAATGTATCCGATACGCGTGATAAATTGGGTCATTTCAACTTAAATTTCAATTCTCCAAAAGCAATATTTAGCTTTATGTGAGCATTCTCGAAGTTTGAATGAGAAAGCAACGCGAATGCAAGATTGGGAACCGAGATTTTACGAATCACATCCTTATGCACGGATGAATCAACGTGATGGTGAGCCTTGCTTTGGCGTTAAGTGATTAAAATCGTAAATTAGCGAGGTAATAAATACGAAGAGTTGAATTTTAGAGAAAGAATTATTTCGAGACAATTAATGTAATTGCTGAATGGAACGGGCAAGTTTTGAGTCTGCTTCCATGGCAACTCTACTCTTTCAGAATAGTGTCTCTCTCTCTCTCTCTCTATCCATGGGGATTTATATGACCCAGACCGTAATACTCGTAATAGCCCCAAAGGACTCCATGGAAAAAGATTAGGAATGTGGTAACGGGCTCTAAAGCAGCGATTTATCGTAGAGATAATTTCAGCGTGGCCATCAATTTCTTTCGCACGGACATGAGAGGTCGCGTGTGGTGCAGTCCCTTAAAAAAAAAAACAAAAAAAAGAAACCCGACTCCATGAACCGCTTCCTTTCACTTCGTATGATAAATTATTCGCAATGTTTCTAACGTGCAATCGAATGTTGATCATGACTGTAGCAAAAGGCGCTCTTTCTCTAAAGGCGTGTTAACGTGGGGAGCGAATTAGTTCATTTAACCTTCTTGGACCCTATTTTTCCTGTCGTACCGGTTGGACACGAGAAATCCTTTGATATCATTCCACCCTTTTATGTCATAGCCCTCTATAAAAACCCTATGACGGTCTGAATTCACAGTAGAGATGAGGTGTAAAAAATGCCTTTCAGAGAAAAATTATTAATAATGTTAATCGACGGTGATTTAAATTGGATCTGTGGATGATTTTGCGAATGAATAAATATTTTGCTTCGGGTTAGATAGCCGGAATAAGGCGTGTATGGTAAGACAGCATTTTTATTCCGCCCTTACATACTATATAATCTCATATTCATGTACTGGACTTATTTATTGCCTTTATAAAAGGTTTATTTTAAATATGTGACCCTTGATGAGAGTTATATATAAATAAATAAATACTATTATACTACCGTTGACAAATACTCCGGAATGATACATTATTCCTCTATTTATTTTTTTTATCGACATTATTGGGCGATATTGATATTTACAGTTCCTTCTTCCGCCTAACACTTCGACATTACATTGAAGATAATTACATACACCCACCCAAGCCCTAAGTGGAGGAGAATCCACTATGCGGGAATCGAACCTACAACATCTGGTTTGGCCGGCAATGACGTTACCTGACTGCCACATGGACCGGAAAAATCTCGGTTCTACTTTGATTCTAGTATCGCTTGAATGAATTTTACAGGCAAGATTTACACAAGTTACCTGCTTAGCATAAAAAAACGTTACTTCGTTCAAGTTTATAAATGTCTAATAGTATAGAGATTAAATCTCTATTTATATATATTTAATTTTATTTATTCTATTTATTTATATTTCATAAATTTTAAATTTTACATAACAATTCTGATGTTCAGAAAACATACCCTCTGTATACGTGATGCATAGTATTTTCTGCTATGTTCTTTGGATATACCCCTGGAAATACAAACTGGTCCATGAAACGAGTGAGTTTCAAATATGCAAATATCTTTATGGAATCCCATTCCAATTGCAATAGTGCTGAGTATTTAAATTTTGAGTTCCTTTAAATTTATTAACAATTCCAAAAATAAATTTATATGTGATTATTCACGGAAATTGATTCATTTTATCATCGATTTTACAAAGCTCTTATGAGAATCCTCCCCTACTGTTTCTCTACGCCTTTATTTTAGGCCTGTTTCTGGAAACCAAACAATGAATTTCGTTTCGTACAGGCACTTTCGAAAAGAGATAAATTATTTTATCCAATTGAAAGAAACGACGACTTGAGATACGTATTCAACGGTAGAAGACTATGCAAACGGGGTAGGAATGCGCCTTCCGCGAGATCTATAGAATAAGATACATTGAAGTAAGGCGATCGTATTTGATTTGTAGGACTGAAGTGATAAAAGAGCATATTCAATCTCGGAAAATCTTTGTAGGGATGAAACAGTCAAAAACAAGTGTAACGCCTAAGGAAATGCTTAAAGCAATGAAATTCTGGTCGTATTTTCAAAACATATTTAATAATGCAATCCTCTTGTGATATTTGAATAATCTCACTTTAACGTAGGTATATTGAGAACATATTGCATTTTTCGCATTGCACATTACACAATAGCGAACAGGAAATTTGGCCCATCTCAAAAGCGCGTGTCGAATCAAATCAGTCGTTATTAAAATAAATATATTCCTTTGCATTCTCTACTGAGATACAGGAAAAAAATTATAAGGAAGTACAGGGAGCACTCTTAATTTAGCTAATATGAATATCATTTATAATATTGTACTATCTTTTAGATAATTCTTGCATATAACTTCCAACATATTTTCGTAGACATATTCGTATTTTGCACTGTAGTACGCTTTCTGATTTCAAAATATTTATCTGGTCAACGTTTCCCAAAGGCAGCGATGGAGATGGAGGAGATTACCCGGATGAAATCCCGAGAAGAATTTACTGCCATCATCCGCCGGGAGAAATTGAAGTCTTTCCCAAATTCCATTGTGAGAAATATAAATATGTAAAATGAATGCTTTATCATGTTCTGGATATTAAAATTGTTACTTTGGTGTAATTAATTATCCTTCCACGTTTGAAAGTAATACTGTTTAAAAAATTAACCTGAGGTGACGTGAAATAATGATGGCGGAACGAGGTACTGGCTAACAGTGTATACGGGTCTTTTTAACCGTCCACTTAAAATTTCTAATTAAATAACACCATGCTCTAATTATTAAATACCTTTCCTTGTATCATCACTGTATGCATAATAAGTATTAGCGATGAAAATAATTTCTAAATGCGTGTTAAAGGTCATGGTCCACGCCTTTTAAAATGGGCTTTTTTGATGCCTGAATATCCTGGAATTAAGGTTTTCATGCAAAATAATTTTAGAAGCTTTCCGTGATTATTAATGGCAGATAAATCCGATACTTGTAATAATCCTTTGAATAATGAACAAAAAACCTCGAATACTCACTCAAAGGTCACCCTATAGTCTCGCTTGAGAAAAAGAGCTTTCTGGAAGAATGTTTTTTATGTGTCAGAAAAGGTCTCAAAATTCTAATTTAGCCAGTGAAAATAAAAAAAAACTATTTTAATGTTAAAATACCCAGTAGTGCAATTTATTTGTGCTACGCTGCATCACAGTAAAGGGGAATGTCATCAATTAACTTATAATATAATAATTTATAACAGTTCCTTACAGTAATGTTGAAAAAACTATATTAAAATTACCTTTTAGCTACCTTTGGAAACACTGAGCAGGATTTTGATTTCAATATCATACTTGAAAAAGGCTAAGCTAAAAATTAAAATAGGCGGGGAAAAAATAGAGCAGGTAGAACAGTTTACATATCTCGGAAGTGTTTTGGACCAACACGGTCAAAGTGGTAGGGACGTAAGGAGAAGAATTGCGCTAGACAAGGAGGCTTTCTCAAGGAGGAGGGAGTTGATGACGGGGACGTTGAGTAGAGATGTTAAGACAAGACTCGTAAAAACTCTTATATGGAGCGTAGCTATGTACGGCGCGGAAACGTGGTCACTGAAACAGGAGGATAGTCGTAGATTGGAGGCTTTTGAAATGTGGGTGTGGAGAAGAAAGGAGAAGGTGAAATGGACCGAAAGGAAAACAAATGAGGAAGTACTGGAGATGGTGGGCGAGGAGAGGGGTTTGTTGAGAGATCTCCTATGGAGGCAGGAAAAATGGATGAAAGGCGTATTGAGCGGTGGTGGAATGTTGAAGAAGGTAATAGAGGGGAGAATGTTGGGCAAGCGAGGAAAGGGTAGGAACAGGGTTGGGATGTTGGGTGGGATGAGGGGAGGAAAGAAGTACACAGAGATGAAGAGGGACCTGATGTAGTTTAGGTGGCTGGATTGGGTTTTGTTTGCAGTTACAAAATATTTATTTGATAGTTGTGTCCATCTAAAAACCTACCTTAACCGGTAGATTACCTAATAATAATAAATATCATATTTGGCCACATTAAAAAATATAAATGACTCATTGCGCCATACACAGAGTTAAGTGCCGTAAATTTTAAAATTATTTTAAATATTAGAAGAGGGGGGCCACAAATTCAGCAGCTAAAACTACCGACCTAATATATTTTCAAAATGCGGTGTATTTTCAGAATATTTTACCTTGTCGCATCCACCGGCTTGGAGTATTTTTTTATCTTTTCGTTTAAAATAAATAATTCTCAAGCTTTAAATTTATTTATATGCTTTGGCGATTTTCCATACTTTGTAACAGTGTACACTCTTTTCATTTTATGAACTTTCCTTTTCCTGGAAATAAAGATACAAATAAGCAATTTTACCGAGTTTCCAAATCCTACACTTAGGTCAAAACTTTTCGCTCTCTCTTTAAGGCTAAAATCCCGGGAGTTTTTCTTTACGTATTATTAAGGTCTCAAATCTCCCGGATGAAGAAAATTGGAGTTTATGTGCATACATAAGCATGCATATCTAAATACAGGTATAAGTACACTGAAGTTAATTTACTTAAAAATGTGATTATAATGACACAAAGAGAAATAAAATGGGATGGATGGAAATGAACAGCTCTCTCGGCGAGGAAATAATAGAAATGGAATTGAAAACGGTATGTGTTTAGTTCGGAAGGAGTAAAATTATTTCATATTTTCGCTGTAAATTTTGAAGTGAAAGAAGATTAATAATTATGTGATTATAACATTATTTCCGAGCGAGGAAAACGAAAAATTTCAGGCTTTCGAATGACTGATTTATTTTAGTTTAATAAATCACTCCGTATTTTATAATCCTAAAGCGTTGCGCAACAGCTCAAGACAAATGCGCTTGGGAACATAATTTGTTGCAGACTTCAGATTTATTACCGTAGACCTAACTGCTTCGTGATTAAATCAGAGAAAGCGGTTGCGGTATTTATTTGCGTTTCGTGCTGGAATTGTGAACGTGGTGACTTGTGCGACGTGATGCAAACCACGCGTCGTTCGCCGGACCCCCTGTCTCAGGGGATAATGTCATTATTTCCCTCTCCCAACCTTTCCACCACCCTTACCGTTCGTCACCTTCCCTTAACACTCCCTTCATCTCTCCCTACATGTTTCCCTCTTGTCTTTATTTCCGGGCTCCTCTTTCTCTTCCACGTCGCAAAGCACATCCCCCCGTTGGCATCTAAGTCGCGCGACGTCGTGACATGGTACGCACTACAACGCTATTTCTTGTTTTGGCACGCTTTGTTTCCCCGGGAGGAACACCCAACCTCCCACTTCCCAGGGTTCCCGTCCCCCCTTCCTCCGGCTGAATTTCCCGCGCTGCCAGTCGTTGCGGGAGCGAGTAATACGGAGTGAGGGGTGAGAAGCCTTTTAATCCTTCCTTCCGAGCCAATTTCTTAATTAGACGTCCCTCCCCTCATCCCTTACCTCCGCCTCCTCCTCTACCGCCCTTCACCCTCTCGGCTTTCCGTCCGCAAATCAACATCTGCCCCATTTCCTTCTCCGTCTCTACCGGCAACCGCCTCGTCTGCCGGTCCCTTTCAATGCTTTTATACCGCTCTCGCTTTTATTCTCGGGCGATGCTAAAACTACGCCCGTCTCCCTCACCTTCCACAGTATCTCCCTCTCTTTCCCATCTTACCTCCTCACATCCCATGGATAAACCCCCCAAAAATAAAAAGATCTTTCTTTTCTCATTACCGCACGCCCTCCCCATTCTCGTTTTCCCCCTATCTCTCCTCTGGTATGAGATCCCGCCCCTAACCCACAGCCGTTCAGGGGAGAAAAGAGTGAGAGAGATATGGTGAAGAACGCGCCGAGTTTGGTGTTTGAGCGTGTATGTGTTTAGGAAGGAGGCTGGAGTTGACTCCATGGCCGTTCTTTCCTTCTACGGTCTCGAAGCGCCCAGCCCCAACCCCCGCCATCTATTCTCCGCTCCGCAGGGAGAAGGAAAATGAAGCAGGTTAAAAGTGACCGCCCCTTCCAAAAACTTAAACGCCACCACCGCTGTCCCTCTCTGTCCATTACCAAGGAATTTCTTATCCTAGAGCTCCCCGCCAGTCATTCGCTCCCCCGTGACCCTGCCGTAAAGTGTTAATCCTCCCAAGTCCCACGGCTTGGGGCGCGTAAACACTGCAAAAAGATTTCCTTCCCGCGGGCATTATTCCTCGCTCCGCTTCTTTCACGGGGCAGCTGACTCTCGGTCTTGGTAAATCTAGTTTTTTTTGTTCGGTCCTACGCTTTTTTTTGGTGGAAATTCAGCACCTGAAACTAGCGCTAGGTTTATCGAATCTTAATCCCAAAGATTCTTTTTCGACTTTGCTGTAATTTTGAGTCCTTGAGTGACTTTTTTACCCTGATGAAGGTGGCTGCGACTACCGAAATATCGAAATGAGTTATGTTACGTTTGTGTTAATACTTTTTTGCTATTGTTAATCACTAGTGTATATATATATATATATATATATATATGTACACACACACTATATTTACATAGGTTTAAACACTATTTACATAGAAATTATATATCTATGTATATATGTGTGTGTGTGTGTATATATCACTAGTTATCATATTCATTCACATGGAAATAGATATAAAGAAAAGAGGAAAGGAACACATATAAAGGACGAACATAGGAGAGGTGGGGACGGCGGAATTGAGCGGATCACAAGCGCAAAAATATTTCCTTGGCCGCGACTTGAACACCGGATCTTTCGACTTTCCGGGCCGATGCTCTAACCACTCGGGCTAAAGAGGAAACGTAATTTGCCCTGAGATCTGCGGGTCTTTTATGTAACCAAGTGCACCGATTCTTTGGCCAAAGAAAGGCGAATGTGTGTATGTATATATCCTTCCGAGGCCTACTTCAGGTAAGACTGGAAGGCCTCAAGCGGGTGAATACGAGGTCTGGGGTGGGTAGGCGAAGGGCATGCTGGGAAGGGAATTAAAGATGGCGGTAAAGGGTGGGAATTTCAAATGATCGGAAACTAGTATATATGCAGATTCGAGAGTTTTCACCTCTATGTTGGTGGCTATCACTGCTCGAGGGAAAGGTTGTGGGAATTTACTTGTGAAGGCATAGAAAGAGAAGATAGTGAGGCAGAATTACAGGAGTAGCGGTGATTGTTCATTTGAATGGACAAGGGTGTAATGCATTCGCCTATGTTAATGTAACTATCTAATATGTTAGAGCTCTTGTGTTTTATCTATTAAAAATGAAGTGTTCGCTCCATATTTAGGCACAAAGTTTAGAATAGTGGTGAACGGGTTTCATATTCCAAAATATGAAGTGTATGGAATTTTGCGTTAGTGATTAAGGAGTAGGTGCTAGTTGATTTACAGAATATTCTAGGATATAGTAATGAAAACGTGAAGGGTATAAACTAAAGTGACTCTATTCTGAGTTCTTAAGAAACTTTCAAAAAAAGAGTGGAATCACGAAAAGAGGCTTGAGCTTAGATTAAGCTAGAAAAACAAAGACCGCAATTGGAATGGATTGCTGCTTTAAAATGCGTAGAACGAATTTAACATTTAACTTATGCGGGAAGGCTTAATCCCAGTTAGCTCTGATAAGCTTTGTTTAGCATCATTTGCCACTGTGCTGCTTTTATTGCCAACACATTGTATTTTATTTCAGACTCACGATGTAATTAACTTTTTCACGTTATTTTAAAATGTTATGTAATTGAATTAAAACTCTTTAAATTTTCTGGCTCAAAGAAATCAATCGGAAAAATTAATAATTTATTAAAGTGTTGTAATGTTGGAAGTCTGCGGAAGTATTTTTGCTTTCAGAGTTCTCAGAGGATCTTACTCAACGTAAAACAAACTAAATTGTTCATCTCCGTCATTTTCCTTGAACGCAGTAATTTGTCGAGAGAGAGGGAGATGAAGTTCATTTAATTATGACGAAATATCCACCACTGTCTTTCCTATTTGCCTCTCCCCTTGTTAATTTCCCTAAAGTACTACTACTGTCTACTTAATGCCGGAAGAAATGTTTACATCCGTGCTACTCTTGCCTTAGCTCGTTCGTAACAGAATAAAGGCAAAATTTTGCTCTGGTGAAGTTTTCCTTTGTCTTCCTGAGTTGTCAGAGAAATTCATGTAGCGATTACAATAGAAACATGCATCCAAGCCCTCAAACTTCATCTTATAGATGAAATAATGCGAATAGTTTCCAGTTTTATTTTGACTTACTCAATTAAAAAAAAATGTCGCGGTATCATTTCCCTTCCGAGATCCAATTATAAAAACTGGTTTAATAAACCTTAAGATTTTTCCACACTGCTGCTTTGACATTCCGGAATATTGGAAAGAATGAAAGGATTAGCTCGTGGATGAAAAGCATCGTTTAACAACGCTCCGCAGCTAAGCGGTTTAAAAAAAAAGTCTTGCTCCTCTGTTACACTCCGATTAATTATCACACCTTTCAAATAAGAGCGTATTACTCTAAGTCTACTTCGACGATTCAGTTCTTATTTCTGGTAGAATCTGCGCGGTACATTGATTTTAATATCAGGTGTTAAATTCAGTTGTACCTACGAGAACAAAACAAAGCTGTAGACACATTGGTTTTTCATTTGTTTTTGAAAATCTTTCACATATTTACGTCTAACTTTTACTGCTCCTTCAATTACCTTGATAGAATATTGCTCAGCATTCTTCGAGGATTCATTCGCGTATACTATACTATATTTTGTTTTTTTTTTCAATTGAAAAAAAACGTTTTCACTCATGTTTTCTTCAATTTCTTCACTTCAATTCAATCTAGAATCTATTTCAATGTATTGGATCATTAGTCTATTTTGCAGCGTTTTCGGAAATTAATAAAAGCTTTCTAGGTTGTTGGTGGCCTGAAACCACTCTCGTTTTTCAAGTGTAATGCAAGCGTAAGTTGCTTAATTGCATACCATCAGGCAAGCTCATTTTCATGGTATTTGTCCATGTTCTTAGTAGAAATATTTTGAAAGTTTTGCTCATGGCTTTACTTTTCCTTGCAAAATAACGCATTATGACGAGTCCGCATATTTCGAAACATATTATTTCACCCTTGCATTTAATTTATCCCCACTTTATGCTGTATTGTTTGGTCAATTTTTCTTTACCATATTTTTTTCTGTCAATGATTAGAGTTATTACTCTAGTCCATTAAGGTAATAATTCAATGATCCATTACAAGCCGTCGAATACGTGGTGTTTTTGTAAGATCCTAGAGTTAATTTATTTTATGCTCGTATACTTAATGGATGACAGTGTCTAATTCAGTAATGCCAACTGAAAAACACTATGCAGTGACGCACTAGAAATGGTAACGTGGGTATTTCTTCGATCTGCCTGATTTTCTAATTTTATCACGCTGTGCCGGCGTATCTCGTACTGATCGCTTAGTTTGTTAGCATCGCTTAGCTTATGTTAGACCACCGATCAAATTAGAAAAGATTTTGGATTCGAGAAAAAGTTTTCGAAAGTTAGTATAAAGCATTTCTTAGCCTAATATATATGCTCAGTTGCAATTTAAGCTTTCATGAAATTATTATCGCGTCTCAAAATTTTGCTATGGAGTGAATGCTGAGTGCGCAAGCAAACTAGGGATTATTATATAGTACATCTTCATGTGCGATGTTATTACGCGAGCGGAATCACGCTCCGGAGAAATGGCTCAGTTTTGCATCGAATAGAATAGTACCGTCTTTAGCTACACCAGGATATTTTTCTCGGACATTGCGATGCAAATGGATCTCCTGGCAAATGGCATTCGTTTGAATCCTTTTAAAAGAACTTGCAGTCAAACTGTCTCGTGCCAGTTCATTTCAGATTGATATCGCCGGCGTGCAAAGCCAATTAGGACTTAATGGATTTCAAAATTACCTAGTGGGGTTACGAACCACCATTTATCGAATTAATTTAATTGGATATAAGATCAACTGCCACCTAGAGTGACTGATGCTCTTTCCGGAAATGCAGTCTGGTCTTTGTCGCGAGGATATCTCCGATTTTGATTCAACCGAGTAGTAATTGAGTTGGTTTACAGAGGGCAATCAAGTGACGCATAGCGTAACCATGCCTGCCGACGATGTCACCAAACGCGAATTAGCGAATCCATTGTACGTATTGAGGGATCTGTTGAATGAGTGTATCTAATCAACGCTGTGTAACACGCTGCAAACGCCAATGAAATGGGATGAATAATGGAAATGTTACATAATGGATAACGTTATAAGGGGAGACCATTTAAATATTGATATATGAATAATATCATTTCAGTGAACAAATAATCAGCCAAAAGATGGATTTTTCTCGTTTTTTACATTAGGGTTATTTCATTTCTTTATTCCTTTGGCGTTACAGTTTAAATTAGATCATGGGATTAAAGATTTCGGAGCATCCATACTTAAACTTACATGTATCCTGTTCAATTCAGGTCTCATCCGAATGTGTAGCAGATTTTCATAATACGAGTACTAGAACTGTTTTCAAATAATTTAAATCTTTATTTGAACTTACAATGTCCTGAAATTAATCTTCCGTATGAGCTCAATATTGATGAATAGCCTGAGCTCTTCTTTGCGTAGATCCATTTATATTTCTGATTTACCTGTATTTGGGGAATTAATGTTTTAGGGTACTTGGCATATATATTAATGAGACTTGAGAAATTCTTCTAATTAAATATCAATGTACTTTACCGATTAAATCAAGTACAGCAGTGAGTAGAGGCTAGATCCATCGAATACCGTAACTCCGTAGACTACTGCTAATAATAAACCCGACTCCATTGATTATCCATAATCTGAGAAGATTAATTAACAAAACACGATGTGGAACAATGAAAGAACGGAGTCATGAAAGGAAATTTAATCGTTTTTAACATAAAAAACTCGCATTTTTATTCGCTACTAAAATTACTTCGCTTTCTGTGGTTTAGCCTATCATGTCTTGGGTAAAAAAGCATGAAAACATTTAAAACATGATTTGAATTCTACGCATAATTTATTAACAAGTGCAGATAATTAGGAACTTTCAGAAAAAAATAGAAAAGTTTTTTGGAGCAACTTCATAAGTGGGCGTAACTGCAGTGTCATGGTCCGAAAGTCCTTAATAAGTCCTCATATATTTATATGCATATATGAATACGTGATATTATTCCTATGTCTACCGAAAAGTATACATAAGAAGTATATACGTATGCATATATATATGTATATATAGGTAATATTCTACCTTCCAAAAGACATTCTGAATGTTCTCAAGCAAGCTGGTGCGTTTACTTTCCTCTGCAAAGAGTATGTAAGTAACTTCCTTGCACCACAGACTCGCAAAATCCTTGGCGACATCTTCGTTTTCCAAACGTGTGTCCGTCCACTTTCGTTCGTCGTCAACCGCCCGCCGCGTTTCCCGTCGCCATTCCCTCGGACCCTCCTCCGATGGGGTAAGTGCTCAGGGGGAAGAGGGTGGGAAGGAAGAGGGACGGGAAGAGCGGGGAGGATAAGGGGAGAGGAATGAGCGGGTGTTGGGGTAGGGGGCCAGATCGATCAAGGTGGGGAAGTGAAGGCCTTATTCTATAGCCGTATGCAAAAGTGAGTGGCCGATGGCGGACGTAGAGAAATGTTTCCTCGTCTCTGAAACAAAGCAAAAAATATATTCAATCTTCCGGATTATTCACGAGCTTCCGAGGGATATTTTTTGGCTCATTGTTTTGATCCGTCGTGCTTACATTTAAGACCAAATACATTAAAATAATTTTGCTTAGTTTTTTTGTCTTGAAGCAAGTTCCATTTCAATTGAATTTTAATTAATTGTTGATTGAATGTAATTAATACGAATATACATTGATTATAGGATGCAAATATATATATATATATATATATATATATATAAACCATAAACACAGTAATCAACCCGAAGGTCGGTTTAGTAGGTGATGGTAGAGCCCACCCGGGCACTTTGGGCACCTGCAGCTCCACCCAAGCTAGTTGATTTTTCGGGTACCAGGTCTTCCTGGGAAACCATAACCGGCACAGGGAAAGGAACTGGCCCCCCTACCCTGATGTGTGAATATTCACACGCCGTCGGGCTTGGTACATAGGTGAGCTCTACCATCACCTACTAAACCGACCTTCGGGTTGATTACTGTGTTTATGGTTTATATATATATATATATATATATATATATATATATATATATATATATATATATATATATATATATATATATATATATATATATATATATCAAATTTCTTGAAAGTGACATCCTATTAAAGCATGTATAGACATAAGAGTTTTAGTTTCAATATATATCATCATATATTTTCCCTTTCAATGTAAAATAATTGTAAAGTTATCTTATTATATTTAAAATTACTCCATGGATATGTTCTTATTAGGTAATAAAATAACTGCTGTAAGGAAATTATTTTCTTTCACAGCAAGGTACTCTCAATTGACGCATCGAATATCTTATTTTAAATAAATTTCGTACTGCCTTATTCATGTTTATTATTCCAATGAGGAAAATAATTTTTCGTGATCATAACTAATATGATCTCTAATATATACATAAAATAATAATCTGCCGCATCTATAACTTTTAAATTATCTATAAAATCCTACTATGAGTTTTATTTCTTCGGGGATGAGCGTGGCTTTAGGATATCCGAACTCTATGATGAAATCCATGGTTAATTTTGGTTACAATATTGAAGCCGTTTGCAAGTGATGAGCAACATATTACCTGTAATTTAATTTAAATATTTACGCACGAATTTGATCCCTGTTGTTATATAACCTACCCTCAGTTTTTACAGTGATTTATCTATATTACGTTGGCAAGGAAGAGGCGAGTTGGTCGTTACAAAAGGAGAAAGGGGATATAAGAATCTGAAGAAGGGTATATTGTAGTTTAGGACATCAGGTCATGTTTTGCTGGGTGATCTAGGAAAATCATCGTTGTACCGATTTGTTGGCCGTGCTCGTCAAAAGTCTACCCTAACCGGTTGATCCCAATAGTAATAATAATGGCCTTTTTATAAAAACGGAAAATAATATAAAATATAAGGTCACACTTAAGTATCAATTGTTTGGAATGCATTTCTCGAGGTAAAATTTTTTTCATATTAAAATCTACTATTAATGAAATTTTATAATGAGCGAACATAACGAAAAGAATTACGAATGATTTCTCCTGAAACCACAGGAGTACACGTACAGGTATATCAGTAACCACATAATTAATATGTGCATTGTAATAAGGTTTTAATTAGTGAAATCCCTTTTAGTCTAATTATTGGAAAAATTCCATTTGAAGTTTATGAGATGAAAAGAATTATTTAAGCTAAGCTCACCCTTTTAATGGATAAAAATATTAAAGCATGATATATTATCACATTTTAGCAAGTTATGTAAGTTGATGTGACTTCATTTAAGTTTTCAATAGTGATTTCTGTATCGATGAAAAGAATGATTTTTTCTTTTCTTTTTAAATTTGTCCAACTCTATTTTAATTGAAATATATTTCTATGTGATTACATAATTTAATTTTACTTATATATCAACTCTTACATGTTCGTATTCCAATGCTTAATGATCGTATTCCATTGCATTCCAGTCACGTTGGCTTTTAAAATTCCCTCAGCATTTCCAGGTTAAGCCACCTCTCGTATTAAAAGTTCGACCGAAATTTTAAAAAAAATTGCGTCAAAAATAAGATCCGATTCATTTCAATGTCTACTTGATTGTGGTAAGCAATAGGTAAAAATATACGTGGAAGAAATTTCTGTGGTATTATTTTCCAGACTTCGTGGGCGATTATCTTAATGCACCAAACTGTGGTTCGCGAGCCTACAATACAATTGACGGCCTTGAGTATTAAAAATCGTGAGGTAAATTCGGATTCAGGACTTTTCATAACCTAATCTTTTATCCCCAGCACTAGATGTTATAGTGTCCAAAACTATTAGGTGTACCTATAGCTGTATGTACCTATATGCATTTTCAATAATATTCAAAAGTAAATGCTCTTCAGGGGCGACGCAAATATATACAAAACTTGATCCGAAACTTAGCTTAACACGGACTCAAAAATACTAAAATTAACTAATAAGTCTGATATCTTAAAGGGCAGGCCGTCATCTTCAGAATCGAAGATCAATTCAGCACTAGCGAACAAAACACAAAAAAAAACAAAAAAGAAACTCACACGTTTTTTAATTTTCGGTGGTCAAGACATCTTTCTCAAGGAAGAGAAGGAACTATTTACATACATATATATGCATATGTACGTTTGCGCATATGTATATGTATATATATGTATATGCACAAACGTATGGATATACGTATGCATACTTAGATACGTGCATATGCACACGTACTCTACGCAAGAAAGTTGGGCAATCGATCTCTCATTAGAAAGCTACCATTTGTTTTTGAACCGTTTTTTTGAAATTTTTACTCTTGTTTTCTACCTACTCTCTTCCTCACTCCTCTCTTGTCCCACCTACCTTTCCTCCGTACCCTCCGACCGTCTACTTCTCCCACCGGCAGCCCTCCCCCCCTTCCCAACCCCATCGATCGATATATCTCCGTAAGTCTTTCAGCGCAGCGACAAACAGTGGAGCAGGCGGGAGGTGGTGAGTCTTCGGAGTGGGATATTGTTATGGGAAGGCTGGGATGTCGGCGCAGTAAAATGCCTTGGAGTAATGCGCACGCTCATCTCGTTCGTGGAGACCACCTTGGGGACAATAAGCAGTAAATATATACCAAAAAAATGAAACGAAAAAGGAAGAATTTTAGAGAAATTGTTGGATACGCGATGATCGGCGAGGAGTCAACGTCATTTCGCTGTATTAAGGTTTCCTCTTCAACACCCTGTACCTTTGGTAGAGCATTGGTTTCGACGACAAATAGCATATCCCAAAAAATAACACAGGCCAACAGTGGTTTTGGTGCCGGAGCTTTTAATGCTGATTTAAAGAACAATTGGGGTGCTGAATTCAATTATGACACTAGTTTTTTCCTATCAGCTATAGTTTTCAAGATATAGATATGTTATTACTTACGTAAAAAAATCTTCTACATGATGATATGGGAATATTATATTAATAACACAGGGCAACAGTGGTTTTGGTGCCGGAGCTTTTAATGCTGATTTAAAGAACAATTGGGGTGATGAATCCATTTATGACACTAGTTTTTTTCTAACAGCTATAGTTTTTAAGATATAGATATGTTTTTACTTACGTAAAAAAATCTTCTACATGATGATATGGGAATATTATATTAATAACACAGGCCAACAGTGGTTTTGGTGCCGGAGCTTTTAATGCTGATTTAAAGAACAATTGGGGTGCTGAATTCAATTATGACACTAGTTTTTTCCTATCAGCTATAGTTTTCAAGATATAGATATGTTATTACCTACGTAAAAAAATCTTCTACATGATGATATGGGAATATTATATTAATAATTATCTCATTGGCCTACAATATAGAAATATACATAAAACTTATTGACAGTTTATTGAAAAAAAAGGAACACCGAAGAGTGGCTATAAATTAGTATACTTATAGATTTATTTAACTTTGAAAATTATTTTCCGGAATATATCAAATATTAAAACAACTAATCGTAAGATGTGCCATATCTAAAAAAGTAGAGCTGTTAAATAAAAACGGATTTCATATTTGGATTCACCTCTACAAATATAGTTAAAATCATCACAAAGATTCCCGGCACCAAAAGAAAAAATTTTTTTGTAGGCCTGTGTAATGGATGTGTATCTCATAGTCAGTAGGCATTTAAGCAATAATAATCGAAGGCGAAATACGTGATACTTTCTGCTTATTTTTCCATTAGGATCGCGATTGTAATAGGAATGAGTGTTAGGGAAAAATGCTTTTTTTAAGGTTATTTCTAACATAATTGTTAAATAAGCACCACCTACAAACTGTAATCATCTAACTAAATTGATAGGAATTATCGGCTAATTAAATTGCGTAATAAATTTTTTTTAATGTTTTTAAGCCAAAATTACTGATGGATCATAAAAGGACCAGGATCATGTGTGGCCGAGGTTTTGTTTCCCTTTTTTCTTAAAAGAAACGGCCACCTTCGGAGAATCGCAGTGACTTTAGAATAGGTGTAGGTACATAACTATGTGATGGACTTTGATAAAATGGGTTTCATTTTTTTTTCAATATGTTACAATTGGAGTGCACTCTCATCAGAGGGATTAGACAAAAGGTGGAGGAGGAGCGAAGGAGAATATTACAGCATCACGGAGGAGATAAAATGGAGATCGTACGCTTGGCAAAGTCCCTCTATGGGTAAATAAAGATTGATGTCTACGGAAAGCCCGGATCTGAGGAAGAGTTAAAACGAATTGAGCACATTCTGGAACTCATAAATTTTCTGCATTCTGCGTTGTACGAGTTCGCGTAAGGAAAGAATCCTAAAAGGGAAAAAAGGTGGCAATAGTGATGGGAGAAAGTGGCCGAAATTATCAGCAAGGGCAAAGATGAAACAATGAATGAATTGGTAGAGAGCGGGGTAACCTGGAGAAGAACAGAGATTAATTACCTTATATGATAATGAAATGTGGAGGAAACATCTGGGGTAAAGAGGGTTGAGACTGGGCAATGTAATGGAAAGACCAAGGTCACGGAAGAAAAGCCAGTGATTTGGTAGTCTCAGAGAAAGAAAGAGGGTGGGTCATTGAATGTCAGTTGTCTTAGGGGATAGAGGGAAGAAAAATAATCTCAGCTGAGTAAGCTGTCATTCCTGTTGGGCCCAGAAAACTATCCAAAACTATTTTTAGATAGCAAAAATCTTTTTCCCTTCCATTTCTCA
>CM073776.1:74779497-74945476 GCA_037158775.1 Hetaerina titia | reverse complement strand
TCCCTATCTTGTTCCTGCCCTTACCTCGCTTGCCCAACATTCTCCCCTCTATTACCTTCTTCAACATTCCACTACCGCTCAATACGCCTTTCATCCATTTTTCCTGCCTCCATAGGATTTATCTCAACAAACCCCTCTCCTCCCCCACCATCTCTAGTACTTCCTCATTTTTTTTTCCTTTGGGGCCATTTTACCTTCTCCATTCTTCTCCACACCCACATTTCAAAAGCCTCCAATCTACGTCTATCCTCCTGCTTCAGTCACCACGTTTCCGCGCCGTGCATAGCTGCTCTCCATATCAGAGTTTTTACGAGTCTCATCTTAACATCCCTACTCAACGTCCCCGTCATCAACTCCCTCCAGTAATTATTCCTCTAAATTTCTCAATAAAGTGGTCAATCTAGTATAAAGTCGCGTTAGTGATTGAGTACAACCCCAATCGAAAATGTATCAGCAAATTCAAAGTTATAATGCGATCCAAGTATAAAGCCGAGTTTAGATAAGGAGTGCCAAAAATTAATCGAGACGTTCCAGGCTGATTGAAATTAATTAATCCGAAACTCAAGTAATTTTTTCTGTTGCAAACGCAAACGGAAGGAACTTCCTCCTCAAAATTTTAATGCGAGCCATGAAAGTTCTTAGGATTCTCGTATATACTATGAACGAGATATTTATTGATAAAACACGGTTTATATCCAAGCCCTCGTGATTCTTAGGCAATTTCATGGCTCTAAACTGGTTGAATTTTAATGCAAGCAGTGGAAAATGTTTTTTTCAGACAAGCCAAGAAATTTTTCAGCTACTGTTAACGATTAAAAATTCAGGAAAACTATTCCAAAAAAAATAAATGTTCGTAGGATTTTCAGTATTTGTTTCATAAATTATGAAACGATTATGATAAAGGAATTCGATAACTGTGCCAAAAAGATTGGCTGATTAAATTTTTGATTGACAAGTAACGAAAGGAAAAATACATGCATAAAGTAATTTAATTGTGGCTCGTAACTACTAAAGTCTGATAATAACTTAAGAATCGGTTCTAATAATTTTTAGACACGCGTCCAAAGTTATTCCACGGAACATTTGTTCGCGAATATTTCTATATAAATTAAAATAACTATGAATATTTGGGAACTTTAAGTCTTTTGGACTGACGATGCCTTATTTTTGTATATAAAATTAAATTTTTAGATATCATTTCAATTTTGCGAAATATGTGACTGAGGAAACATTAACTTGAATATGAAGCGAAAAAAACAGCCTACCCTATGTTTTCCCCCGTGAAAATAAGCCCTCTGGCCATTTTATGTATTCTTTATTTACCATTACTCGTGAGAGTTAAGGGATGATGTATGTGAATATCCCCATAATAGATCTTTCAAAACCAGTAAAGTCCAAATACGAGAACTTGTTTGATAAAGAAACACTCAGTTCCCTTTCCATCAAGATTTCCTTTCGTTTATTTACGATGTCACGTATTGACATAAGTCCGATACAAAATGGATCAGTCCTCACCGTAGAGGTGACATAGGAGGAGCTGGGATACATGTGGGAGAGGAATCATTCCCTTAGGGGAACGGTGGTTTCATCGGGGTTGGGAAAATAAACAAAAGAATACTGATGAACAAACAGAAAGGGTGCCAATGCATCTGTCAACACATGCCCTCGGGGGCGAACGGAATCCCTCCCCTCGTCCCTTGTTTCACGCCATGGAGACCATGTTCACTGGAGGTCTTGAGCCCGCTTTAACCGTCGATTCACTTTCCCGATGGATTCCGAGACAAGAAGCGGTCAGGGGGTAATTTTTGGTCGAGTGGAGGTAATAGCTCACCTGCCCGCGATGAACTAAACGCAGTTTTCTACTAAGTGAGATAAATACTATTTTTTGATCAAGTTCAGTATACACTCTTTTAAAGATTTTTTTAAATGACGATATAACTGGTTCTGCTACGATTAAAATACGAGATGAAGTCCTTTAATTCTCCGTATGTACGTATATGATAGCTTTCAAGAGAATTTCATCAATTCAATCTCATCGACTTTCCAGCTTTCATTTGACTCTCATTAAGTACTATTTGAGTCACAATTTTCTGGATGAAACGTTTGTGTCACGCGGAAAATTGTGTTATCTCGCGGCCGTAGAATCATTTATTCATAGCCGCATGAATGATTTTCAGTAAGAGATTTAAAAGATCTGTGAAAATTTGAGGTTAGACATTGTCGAGAAAAAGGAGTTATTTGACATTTATTTTGAATGGAACTTAAGAAAGACAGAGAGATTTGACATTGTGATTGGCATTTTCATTGAAGATGATTATCTTTCCGGTTAAATCATGAGTTTCTAACACAATCTTGGAATAGGAACTCTCTGAATATTTTGTGGCTTACAATATAAGAGGAAGCTCTCACTGCATACATAGATTTTCTTCTTCAGAATACTATTTAATGAAATTGCGAGTCGTGCTTCACTGTTTCTCTCACTGAATGAGGTTTAAATCGAAATGATTGCTATTAAAACGCTTAACTGCAGGATTGTATATACGTAACTTAAAGACGTTTGCGTGACATGATCTTTCTAAAATTTTAGATACGTACTTCCCATACCTGATCTCACAACACAAATGGGCTGGTCTCTTTACTTCAGAGGAATTGAATAAACTCATTTAGTGTTTCAACAGTAATGACAATAGGTTTGGGATGATTTGCAGGTCGATGTAAAATATAATATGTTAATTTTACCCTCGTATTGTTGCTGTATTCCTGGATAATGACATCGGATTAATTAATTTATCTCCGTCCTCTGCGCATGTCTTGCACTAAACCTCTCTTCCGCCCATTTGACAGCACGTAAACGAAGCAACACTGTCTCTCAAGGGGGAACGGGGATCGTTGGCGTGAGGAGTGAGAATGTGTGCGCATGATGTGTGCCGTGGGTGTGCAAGCAGAGTATGGGGAGGAGACTTGCGCTTCTAGCTACCCATTATATCTTCGTCGAGACAAATTTCCTAGGCGAGGGCGGTGTACGCGGAAACACGGGGCAGGGTGATGGGTGCACTGCAAGCCTTCCGTCTTACGATCGCGAATCGATGTGCAATTGCATTATGAATTCTTCCGATCCGATAAGCGCGGAAGCGGATGCAACCGCCCACCCACCCACCCCTTCTACTTTGGCGCGTAAATTGCCGCCGCTCTCGCTCACGGTAGCACGAAGGAATCGGTTATGCATCAAGGCTGCAACACTTCATAGCCCATCCTCTTCGGCTCCCCGTATCTCCGCCTGCACGGGCTATCCCAGTGGATAAAGCCTTGGTCTCACGGGATGAAGTTCCGCGTAAGTTGAGGGCGGTTGAGTGCGGTTAGTGAAAGACATCGATAAAATTCAGTTAAGTGAGTCAACATCATTGATTCCATTTTACAAGGGAAATTTGTTTATTGATTCCCATTACCATTAAGCATTAGCTCTTTATTCCTTCAATGGAAATGAAACTATTCGCATGACCTGAATTAGACAAGAGTAATCAAGAATTGCTAAAGGTTGCGAAGATTTCTTCCGAATGAATGGTTTTATTTTCTGAATAGGTATAGTAAACTTAATAGTCGGAAAAAATTAGTACATTTTCAAATGCAGCGGCGTCTGTTTGTGTGGACTAAAAATAGGAAATAAGAAAGAAGACTGGCTTGTAGACCAAACTGTTTCTTTCTACTCCCTAGAAAAAAAACAAGAGTCTGTATAATGTATGCGCACCCAATGTCTTTCTATCTTTTTCCTGGAGGATGCAGAATACGCTGCCATGTTTGTAGCATTCCATTGATTTCTCTGTACGGACTGAAATTATTTGATGATTTCAGCATTTCAGCATAAAACATAATTATAGAAATATTTTAATGGCTACGAACCGGTTTGTTTTCATTAAATTGAAGCTAATGTCACTCAGAGCTGAATTAATACTTTGATGAAACGTTTACCACTTTAGAAAGTGACGGTCAAAATAACTTTTTTATGTAATTGTAGAAAGCTACTCTTGAAAGTTAGAAAATGTCAGAGCGGCAGCATTATCGTAATGAAATAATATTCCTTAATTTAATGTCTTATTCAAGAAACCCATGTTTTTTTGCGCGACTAATACCAATATATTTTATTAATGAAGATAAACGGTGCATGAGAAGCAAGAATCGGTTCAGCAGAGAGCTTACAGATAGTTAGGAGGATGTTTAAGTGTGACTAAGTTTTCACAAATAGCTGAGATTTCATTCCGGCCCTAATTTCGTTTAACAGCTTTCATTCAATGGATTTTTTTAGTATATAAGGGACGGAGTTTGTTTGCATGTTAAAGATGTAACACAGCAAGATTTATTTTTAACTTCTCAGTGAATAATTACTGCATACTTGCCAATACGCATTTATTTGCCGTCCTTTGGGTCTTTCACGCTTACTTGATTTATGAACTTGCTCGTGGGTGCTATTTTCATTGTACATCCTACTCCTTAGCTGCTGGAGACTGCAATATTGCTCTTGTTATATTTTATTCTTGCGAAAATTTGTAAAGGTATATAAATAATCAATTTATTTTAATAAGAAATAGTCTGTCATCGTAATTATGCGCAAGACCGTGTTTTCTCTAAATAATTAAATAAATTCATTTGTCGTATTCCTAAATTTATGAAAATAGATTCGAACTTTTTTTACTTACTTCTCCGTGAAGTGATATTTATAAATTATTTCCTAGCTCGAAAGATACGGCGAGCAAAGATTAGAATAAAAAAGGTTCAGGTTAGAACTAGTGTGCCTGTGCAAGAAATCACGATAATAAACGCAAAATCTTGGGAGCTGTTTTGTCTGCAGAAGGAAATATATTCTTGTCTCCTACAGGGAGGTAAATCAGAATTACATCTGTCTTTTTTATAATTCCTGGGTTATTTCATTGATAATAATTTGGAAAAAAATTAATTCTCACTGTATTTTATAACATAGGGTTTTCACACTAATTAAGTCCAAGAATATTTGGGCAGCCGCGGCTTTAAAGAATAAATAAGCTGGTTTGTGTTATTTTTGGCGAGCGTTTTGCTAATTCATTAATTTTAACGCATTTTCAAATCAGTTTTACTCTTAATCAAAAATTTTTGTCTGTGCTCAACAAATCATGTAATAGGAAATATAAGGTTGAATTTTCTATTCGTCATCATAAATATCTTTTGGAAATTATCAATTTTTTTCATTTATTATATTTTACTTCGTTAATGTATACATTTTTTATATCCACTAATGGTGGTAGAATTTAAACTTTTTGTTTATTTCAGGAAATAATTACAATAATAAAAAATAATCCTCATTCAGATGAGAACTCATTTATGGATCTCATAGTCTCTCTTAAGGTCCTCGTTAATTTTAATACTGATAATGAAAGAGTCGTCATGCCCATAGACCGATCGGCTACTGTCTGCAAGGGCAGATTCTGGGATGATTCACGTTCATTTTGTGTTAAAATTCCAACGCTGAGGTTCTCTGGTAAATCAACTTCGTGAATAACTGCGTGGTGACTCAGAACTGCCCCCACTACCTTGAAGTCGTGAATTTCCCTCTCGAGAACCTACTCGTATTTCGGGGTGAACATCACCTCCGCCAACCATAACTGACCGGTGGGGTTCGTTTCTTTGAATTGTTTAATCGAATGAAGTTAAATATGAAAATAGAGATCAGTATTATTTATCCATTTTGCTTTCGAACTTTATTTGAAAGCGACAACCTCCTAATGAACTTTTCAAACCTCATTTGGTGTCGTGATTAAGTTAGGAAAGTAGACTAATTTGAAATATATCAGTTCGTGTGTGTTTTTATATGTTTATTCTTGCGTAATTCGATTGAAAAAAATTTACTAGCACCTGCTTACCTTTCATTATAAGGGGAAAGGACTAGAATTGGAAAATACGAAGACCATATCAAAAGGTTCTATATTCTAAAAATATTCCATTTTCAGAATGAGTCGAATCGACTTGCATTTTGACGCCCAAGGAAAAGAAATATTCAGCAAATTTATAAACAAAAACCGTGAACCTGCTGAACGTATTGTTAGATTTTGATTGGGATATTAAATTAACTTACAGAAATGCATTACTGAGTTTTTAACAATTTCTTTGAACATTACCCTAAATAATGCAGATTAATTCATTGAAATCATTCAGAAATATTCAACCCCACCCATTCACAAATGTAAATATTAATTTCAACAAAAAAGGCTCGAAGGATATGCTGAAGTCTTAATAATATTTTACTTAAGAAATTATTACTTTTAATGTAGTTCGGGTTGAGTAAAATGTTCCGTGAAATCCTTTTCGAAGTAGATACCGATTTCAATAGAATGAACTATCTTAATGCAATTTCATGAAATTGTTATATTTTGATTTGAAGAGACCTTACGAGTGATATGGCCTTGGTATTGCTGTGTCTTAGAATTACAGAAAGTGGAGGAGATTACATACAGCATCTTGATAGGTACTCCTCTTTGAACTTGTTAAAAGATAGCTGTAAGGAACTCAATGTTTTGCATGTCAGCAGGAATTTCATTGGCCAACATCAGGATGGTTTATTTCTTTCGCCGAATTTTTTTACTTTAATGTATTTATGCTAGAGATAAGAATTTCGGTAGATGTGATGAATGAGGATCAAGGACGTATTTTTAAGAATAATATTACCTATATATTGTTTTCTTCGTTTCCAAATTTTCATTCGTGTACGTAACATTCCACCTTTCACTCTCCCTTTCATATATGAACTAAATAAAAAAAACCTGGGCTTAAATATGCAAAAAATATCTTGAATAACATATTTTCGTATCCATATGTATTTGGAAGATTTCAATAATATAATAAACAATATGGTTATGGAGTAAGAGTTAAGATGAAAAAAAGTTTATCAGATCAGGGTTGGAGTGACTGATTTCAGAGCCGTCGTTCATTGTGTGATTGTCAATTACACGACCATGTGGCATTAACTCAACGGGGCTTTCCATGGGTTTTCTGAGGAAGTAGAGATTCTCTCTTAGAATTCTATTTTCATATTAACTTGATAACTTGTTGTTGTAACTGGCTAACATATTCAACCTCCAAGAATATATCCTATGGTTGAAGTCTGGAGAAGTCATCGTGGCGGGTACTTATGAATAAGATAATAAATGCGATTTCACCTGAAGGGCAGTTTACCTACATAAACATTATTCGAAGTATACTCCTTGCATTTCAGCTTTGTTTCAAAGGTTTAATAATTACTTACATGCAATGGCAGTAATTTCTAATTTCAGAGATTAACATTTGCAGTGTCGATTAGAAGACTAAAAGGTAAAAATTGGATATTCTGACAAAATATTCCAAAGTGTTGGTGTCAAATATTCCAATCAAAAAGTAATCTCCAGAGTATCAATTATCTAGATATTTAGCAAAAAATTTGGAAAAAAAATTACCTGAGTTAGGTGGAATTCAGTACTCTAAATCAGATTTTATTTATGTATATAAAAATATTATAAATATAAATAAATATAAATATATATATTATTTTAGCACATAGAAATAGACATATAAGGAAAGGGGATAAGAAAACACATAAAAGACCAACACAGGAAAGGTGGGGAGTTTTGAGTAGATCACAAATGTAAAAATATTTCCTTATCCGGGATATTTGTATATATATATATATATATATATATATATATATATATATATATATATATATATATATATATATATATATATATATTATATATATATACTACCTTGAACAAAAAGTTCCCGGAATAACCACCGTGTGGCGCTCCCATCGTTCCGATTTGAGTTCTGTTTTTTTTGTTAAATTGGTACATCTGTTGTTGATATTCCCTTTAAATCTTAGTGTCATAACTTGACATTTGCAAAAGTTACGTAGCCAAGAGTACATCTATCTCTGTGTGTGTTGCGATTTTTTACAATTGCAGAAAAGGATTTAAATTTGCAACAACGAACTTGTATTAAATTTTGCGTAAAAACGGATTTAGTGGCGCACGGACGTTGGAAATGTTGGAAAAGTGTTTCGGCAACGATTCTCTAAAAAAAACGGTCGTTTACCAGTGGCACGAGCGGTTCAGAAGCGGTCGTGAGTCAATCGAAGATGATGAACGCAGTGGCAGACCATCGACATCGAAAGTCGGTGAAAAAATTGATAAAGTAAAAGAAATGTTGGTCAATAACCGCAAATTAGCCATCAGAGAAATAGTGGAGGACTTGAACATTGCCTATGGATCCGCCCAAGACATTGTGGTTAATGATTTGGGTTTCCGTCGTGTAGCAGCAAAGTTGGTGCCAGAAGACCTCAATTTCATGAAAAAAAGAGACCGTGTTGACGTCGCAAAAGACATGATTTGCGAGGCTGAATCCGATCCCACATTCATCAAAAGGATCATTACTGGAGACGAGACGTGGGTTTATGAGTACGACACGCAATCAGGCAAGTGAATGGCGTTCACCAAATGAGCCGAGACCAAAAAAACCACGTCGTTTTCAGTCAAAAAAGAAGGCAATGCTGACGGTTTTCATGGATTACAACGGTGTAGTACATCATGAATTTTTGCCAGAAGGCCAGACAGTAAACAGAGAGTATTATTTGGGCGTTATGAGAAGTTTGCGTGAAGCAATTCGCCGAAAGAGACCAGAAATCGTCGCACAGTGCGTCGAGACCGTCGCACAGTGCTATCATTATTCGTAATTTTTTGACGAAAAATGCAACAAATACCATCCAACAGCCACCGAATTCACCTGATTTGGCTCCCTGTGACTCCTTTCTGTTCAATCGAGTTAAAAAACCATTACGGGGAACGCGTTTTAGCAGCCGAGAGGAAGTAATGGAAAAATCGCAGGAAGCACTGATGGACATACCGAAAACCGAATATAAAAAATGTTTCGAGGATTGGATCAAGCGCTGGCATAAGTGTGTTGCAGTCGATGGGGATTACTTTGAAGGGGACAATATAGATTTAGATGAATAAACTTGTATTTTTAATTTTCTGAATAAATTCCGGGAACCTTTTGATCATATATATATATTCACTTTCCCGGAAAAGCCACGAACGTGCACAATGAAACTCACTAAATAGTCACAGCAAACACAGAAACCAAAACACGCAAAAGAGGGACTCACTAGTTCTCGAATTTTCGGTGGTGCAACCACCTTTCTCAAGAGGAATTAGGAACAGAACTCAAATTCTGAAAAAATTCTGTTCCTAATTCCTCTTGAGAAAGGTGGTTGCACCACCGAAAATTCGAGAACTAGTGAGTCCCTCTTATGTGTGTTTTGGTTTCTGTGTTTGCTGTGACTATTTAGTGAGTTTTATATATATATATATATATATATATACACACACACACATTCAAATACGATGTCCCGCCATACGGCGCACAAATATTATATATATATATATATATATATATATATATATATATATATATATATATATATATATATATATATATATATATAAATTCACTGATAGTCATAACAAACACAGAAACCAAAACACAAAAGAGGAAAAACTCACTGGTTCTCGAATTTTCGGTGGTCCAACCACCTTTCTCAAGAGGAATTAGGAACAGAACTCACTTCACTCTTCCTTAAGGGAATCGTCAGAGTTACCAATGTTTACACTCTACCTTCAGGGTATCACCCTTGTTTGAGTTCCCCAGCTTCGCAGAAACTTTCGTAGTAAGCCCGAAGAGCGAACGAGACAGACTATCGCGTCTTTCAAATCCGTATCTGTTTACAAGAACGAGGGAATACCAGGAAAGGAGCTCCTCACGCAGACGACCATATTTTCACTTTTGGATGCAGCGGACGGAAACGGCGCATGTAAGGGTGGTTGCGGTGCGTCCACAAAAATTCGATCGTTTCCCGATCATGTTATCCCTTACTTACTTCTCCGTCTTTTTCCCTTGTTTCCGAACACTCACGAGTATCTTTTGTCGTCTCCATGGAGACGACGAAGAAACCGCTGGGAGGAAACTGAGGAAAGTGAACCGTCGGGCATAAAAGCCCGCTTCCTGCTTCAAAGGCGAGGGAAAGGGGTATGGAATTAAAAGAAAAGTAGGCTCGGGAGCTTACTGGTTTTCTTTGGTTCCGCACAGGTTTCAAGGCGGACTTTCACAGTCGGAAACTGGATCAAAAGGAAACGCCGCAGTCAAAAAATAAAGAGAAGTAATTCCATTTTGGTTATCCGCCCGCGTGCAGCCATTAATTTTTTTCCATTTAAAAGGGATTCGAGTTGAGTTATGCGTAGCGTTGGCGTTCATTTTTACTTTTATATCTCCCCTCGGATACTTTTCCATTGCGAAGAAGAAACTCGTCCCCCTACCGGTAAACACGGGAAAGTGTTGCGGGAGGTAGTGGGCGGAGGGAACCAATTTACCTGAATTATTTAAGGGATATCTCCGACCGGAGGACACCATCTATATATCTGAGTGGAGGGAGGTTGAAAATTGCCGTGGAGAACGCGCTGCGTCGCCGTGGGCTTGCGGGGGAAAGTGGAGAGAGAGAGAGAGAGTAAAAATACAGAGACGGAAGTAATAAGGAAGACGAAACGGAGGGAGGAAAAAGCGTGCAGAGAAACGCCTGGATGACGGATTAGGTGAGAGGAACGACGTTAGGATATATATTTCGTCCGCCTAAACCCCTTATTTAAAGAGACCAGCTACCCTAGTTTTTTTGCAAACTTTATCATAGCTCCATGATGCTAATATCAGCTTACTCGTCCTATATTTTGGTAGTATAGAAAGAATACGTCCGTTCCTTTTGATCTTTCATACTATAACGCAGCTGGAAAACCGGTTGTTAAATTTTATGGTATATTTAATGGTATACAGTATCTAAATATGATACAACGAATGAGTTTTAGGGGTTAAGATATTTTCTGGTTTAATCATGCTAAATATAACTAACTAAACTTAAATAAATACGTGTCTAGATTTTTTTCTTGGACTGCTATTGCATTAAAACAATTTATGGCAGTGGAAATATACGTTTAAATAAGTAATTAACTGGAATTACTGAGTCGACATGCCTTTTACGATCTATTCCAAATAAATTTGGATCCTACCTATGAGTGTTGTTAAAAAATTGTGAACCCCAGTCTTTCATTAAAATAATTATTTTGTTTATATGTAGTCGGGACATTTAAAGGAGTCAATTGCAAAAATATATTGGCTCTTTGTATGCTCCTGGGGCCCTCTTCATATCCATCACGACAACTGCAAAGATTTTTTATTTTCATTAGATGGGTAGATATATTCAGGGAAATCTCCGTGTATATAGTATTTCCCGATAATTATCGATTCAAGCAATCTTTGCTGGAGAATACCTCAGCAATGTACAAATTTGTAATAATGTGATTTGATTCCATATGACTAGCACAATGCTAATTTTAACACTAATGTGTAATTATTTCTCTCTGGTGATGGAATACAATACGTGTCATGCATGAAAAGCTGGCATTTGAAAATTCATCAGTAACTAAAATGGGAATATAGACACCGTGCGAAGATAATAATAATCCCCATGCTGAATTTTTCCTGCTGTTTCGATTTCGATTCGGTACCATGCAATATGGTAAAATGTTGAATGCACAGGAGAATTATAGCATAACATCATCAGGTGATCCTCATAACATATCAGGTGGAACCTGATGATGTTATGCTATAACGAAACCTGGGTCGTTAGAATAAAAAGTTAATGCGGAAAAGCAAGGTGGTTTTATTTAAAAAAATAGTCAATATGAAGACTTTCCACCAAGTTACGTCAGAAACTGTTTTATTTAGTTACTCGAAGCTACTTTTGTTCTTATATTGCCCACCACAAAGTTACTCTCCCATTCCCTTCCGTCACCCTCAAAGCCAAAAATTGTCGCAAATGCTTGAGAACATCGGCACTCCTTAAGCTTTCATGCATAAAGAACTTGGCTCCAGTTATTATGAATCCATTACCTACCGTTACGCTTCTCCCTGTTCATTTTCCTTACAGATGAGAGGATGGAGACTCTCTATGGACCCAATATGCGTGGAAAAATGCTCAAAATACGCGGAAATAGTGTTCCAAATGCTCATTAATAAACTGCCACCCCAAAATTGGGTCCGCGAGTCGGGAAGCCGACACTTCGAAAAAAACGGGGACCTTTTTGCGCGGTTTTTATCCCGGCGAAATAAAAAAAACCGTGCCAAAAGGAGATTGCCGGGGAAATAAGAGAGTGACGAATAGCGGTCGGGAGGTGCTGCGAAAAAAATTGAGTCTCACCCCTTCCGAGACTACGGACGAGGAGAGTGTGAGGGTGTTACCCTATGAGAGGGGATTCTGCGAGGGGGAGGTCGGGTGATCCTTTGTGCGGAGTGGATGAGGGAGAGGAAATAACTCGTACGACGGGATGTGGCTGATGAGAATTTGACAGTCTCCCCTCGTCCCATGACGGAAGAGGCGAGGTTTGGTTGGAACGGGAACGAGATTGAAAAATACACCGGAAGACTCATTGTCGCTTCGTTTTCGGGGAAATTGAATACAACGCCGTCGTCATTGGCAACACAGTGTAGGCGGGAGTTCAATGTCGATCCGCTGGAGGGTTAAAGAAAGCCTTTTCATCAATGATTGGCTCGTGGAAGAAATTTCAGCAGAATGCAGAAGTTTACCATGGGAATTAAACATCGTCCAACAGATATGATTTATCGTCAATTTTACGCGAAGTTTGGCGTGCGACAGAGCGACTATGCAGATCATCTACTCAAGTGCTACATGCAGTCACAACTTATTTATTTTAGTACTCTGCAAACCACCGCTAGGGTGTGTGGCAGGGGGTGATTACACATCAGACTAATCATGATCTGACAATGACCCTACCGCCGTCGGACAATTCTAGTCTGATCCCTCATCGTTCGTGGAAAAAAGTAATATCCCAAATTTATCTGTTCTGCACTTGATCTCTCTAATTTTTTGACATGAACTGATCCTTTCTATCAGTAAAAGATCTCAACATTCGTCGTTGTCATGGTTTGCTCAAGGATAATTAAAGGCTTCTTAAAGTGACTACGATTCGGATGACGACGGTCCTGCCGTCGAAACATTAAACATTAAAACTCCATACTCGTGTGTGAGTGAGTGTATATGTATGTATATACATACATACATACATATATAAATATATATATATATATATATATATATACACATATATATAGATGATTTCTTCGAAGTAACACGGAAGTGTTGAATAAAAAACTTAGACAGTAACACACAGCACGAGAACACATAAAAAGAACACTCAATATATACATAAAATATATATTTATATATTATATATTATATAATTATATATATATATATTATTATTATTAGGTAATCTACCGGTTAAGGTAGGTTTTTGGATGGACACAACTATCAAATAAACATATATATATATATATATATATGTATGTATATATGTATATATATATAATTATGCAGGAGACAGGGGTTAGTCATCACTAACACATGGTTTAGACACCACAAAAGGCGTAGGTATATAGTACATGGAAAATGCCAGGTGACTCAGAAAGGTATCAGTTAGATTATATTATGGTTAGGCACAGGTTTAGGAACAGTGTGATAAATTCGCACAGTTTCCCAGGAGCGGATGCGGACTCTGACCACAATTTAGTTGTTATGAAATGTAATGTCCGTTTCAAGAAGATAAGGCAAGGGCGGCGGGTTAAAAAATGGAACTTAGAAGCAGTAAATGGATTAACGAGGAAAGAGTATCAGCAGCGGTAGAGAAAATGATGGATGACGGTAAAGAACTGAGTACTATCAAAGAAACATCGGAATGTATCAAGAAAGGGATATTGGAACCCGCTAAAGACACTATAGGAACCGTTAACGATAAAAGGATAAGGAAACCATGGGAAACGGTTGAGATGATTGCAAATATGGATGAGAGAAGAAGATGGAAAAATGTAAACACAGAGTTAGGCAAAATGAAGTACAAAGAGTTAAACAATAAATTGAGAAGGGCCACAAATAAAGCAAAAGAAGAATGGTGGAAAACGCAATGCGAGGATATGGAAAGTTTACAGAAGAAGGGGGAAATTGGTGCTCTATACAGCAAGGTTAAGTTATTACCGGGAAGTAAGAAGGCAAGATCTGTGCTAACAGTTAAAGATAAATGGGGTAAGATAATAGTTGAACCAGGAAAAATCCAAGAGAGATGGAAGGAATATATAGAAACACTGTATGGTAAAGAACTTAGGCCGACAAGGTTAGACATAGAAAAGGAACATGACGTAGAAGAAGATAGCTTAGGTCCAGGCATACTCGACGATGAAATAGAAAGGGCATTAAAGGAGATGAAAGCAAATAAGGCTGTGGGGGTGGACAATATTCCTGTAGAAACGTTGAAATGGTCAGGGAAAGGTGGGAAGAAGGCCATATATGGACTGATTCGTAGTAGTAGTATGGTAGACGGGGCACTCTGCTTGAATGAGTCGGTTAAAAAGTGATGAGTAGTGTCCCCTTGAATTGGACGACCTAAAAGGCCGACGACCTTCTTCTAGGGCCGCTATATCAATCTCAAATCTTGTCCGGGGCTGCTTCCAAGGAAACAAAGTGGCTGAGTAAATTAGGAAATTGTTGCAAACACGGGCGGTGGGGCCGCATCCTAAACTTTCACAGTGTTGGACTCACTAACTGATTAGTAGTTACGATCCTTCCTTTAATAAGGTTTAAAATACGAGGCGTGTTCATAAAGTAAGACCCGTTTGGTCACAGGAAAAAATATACTCATATGAAACACATTTTATTGGCTCTTTTAGTTAGCTACAAACCTACTTCACTTATCTACTTAATGGACTTTCACTTCTAAGTATTTTTCGTACCGCTGCACCAGCTTCTTTAACCCCTCTGCATAGAAACTCGCCGCCTGAGCGTTGAACCAATCGACAACGCCATTCTTGAGTTCCTCTTCGGTTTCGAAACGTTGTCCACCGAACCACTGTTTCAAGTGCAAGAAGAGGAAGAAGTCGCTGGGTGTACGGTCAGGACTGTACGGTGGGTGGTTTAAAGAGTTCCCAACGACCCAAAAACTTTCGTCCACTGGGCATTCTTTGCTCTTTGTGGTGGTCGGTGAGCATTTTCGGTACCCACCTTGCACGCAATGTGTGGTATCCGAGGTTTTCCGTAACAGTATTGTAGACAGTAGTACGTCCAAGTTGAGGAAATTGTTCAGCCAGGCCATTAATTGTCAATCGACGATCACATCGCAATTTTTGTTCCACTTGCGAAACAATTTCATCGGTCAGAATACTGGGCCTACCACTTCGCTCTTCGTCATGGACATTTGTTCGTCCATTTTTAAAATCACAGCACCATTGTCTAACCTTTTCTTCACTCATAACTGTAGGTTTATAAACTAGGCATAATTCCCGATGAATTTCAGCAGCCGACAATCCTTTTGCATACAAGAATCGTATGACAGAACGCACTTCACAGCTGGCGGGATCAACGATTGTCGCGGACATTGTTGTTTGCATTCACGGACAAGCATACGACTTCTGAAACAAAACAAATGCTTCTATAGCATTTCAATAAATCAGTAGATGGCGCTGCAGGAGCAAAACTGTGTTCTGAAGCGCCAATATTTAAATATAAGCAAACGGTACTTACTTTAAGAATGCCCCTCGTATCTCTATTAGGCTTTATTTTAAACTTTGCTTTATAAGTATCCCCATAGTTATAAAAAATCTTCTTGATCATTTTGTGCGACACAGCTCTAAACCTACACAGATTTTTATCTTGCGAAAAATGTTTTTGACAAGCATGCAACGGATTCATGATTGATTTGTATTTTCTTTGTTGTCTTAACAAAATTAGCGGATGAGAGTTCAAAATGAAATGACGTCAAATATTAAAATTTTCCCCAGAGAAGCTTAGAATGTACATTTGGCATCCATGGGGGGGCATGCTTACAGGAAATGGCGTGCGTTACATTGCCTATTTAAATGCCGCATTGAGCGCCTTTCTTGATGCATCGTGTGTTAGGATCTAAATCGGTGAGTGGCGTAAATTTCAATTCCTCTTCACTGGGGAATAGACTTTTTGAATGCACCCATTCTATAGGCTTGACTGAAAATTGTAAAAATCGAACGCCGTAACTGGGAACATTTCAGTGCAGTTTTTCCTCTCGCGATTCCAACGAAGGGGCTTTTTTTTATGGAAACTTGAGTGAAAAGTGCTCGTATTGAGCCATGTGATTTTATAGTACAAATAAAATTTCAATTTGATATGGAAATGATAAAGGAATGGAATCTTATTTATATCCTGTCTATCGATATTTCGTTTTATTTGCTGGGAATACGTACAGTAGCAAATAGTATCACTATGAATCAGAAAAATGTTTATTAATGATTCATCATTCTTAAGTTTATTCAAGGTGCAGTTAAATGCAATGTACTGTACCCTTTGAAGTTCAAAATAAGAAGTAGAATGGAGTAGGTGTAATCATTTCATACGAAAACCTGTGCTTTTAAATCAACATTTCTTTACGTATGTCAAAATAATACAATGTAGCTTTCTAGTCGCAAAAAACACAAAATCAATTTAAATTTATTTTGATATTCTTGAAATGATTCTTAAATTCTAAGAAGATGACCGTTCATTTTTTAAGTGCCTCCTTAATTTTTCAGAGAAGTTTGGATATATTATCATACTCCCTCTTCTATACATAAAAATTTTGTGGTTACAGGAGTGTAAATTCATTCGAAAGGTCTCATTGTTTTGTTTTTATTTCGTTTTTACTTTGAATTATTGCGGTTTATTGATAATATTATCAAGAAGTTTATAAAGGAACGCAAATTCATCTTATTTGAATTGATTTTATTCAAACAATTGTATTGAATAACAACAAATATAAATGTGCAGTCCCTATAAATCAATTTTCAAATACGCACCCCCATATAATTGTTCATTTTCATCTGATACAGGTAGGCATGTCATTTAGTACAGTCACAGTTTGTTGCTACGTTTTCCATTGCTATGAAAGGTCATTAATTGTGCTTTTATCATTTAAAATCATTTGCCCATTTAGAGCTACGTGGTCTCATCACTCATCTTTTGTGCATGTACTTTGTTATTTGATTTATTGTGTATATTTTATGCTTCACAGTCAAACGGATTGACACAAATTATAATTAAAATCATAATGTGAATACAATGGAAAATAGACCAGTAAATGTTATGCTGTCAAAATTATGTCTAATGCGAGGGCAATGTTGAAGAGTGGAAAACTCAGTCAGAGCAACATCAAGTATTACTTTGTGTGACGTGATGAATACATTTAGTACGCCAACATATACGTTTTGGAAATGAATACTTTTTCTCTCTTAAGGTTTTTACTCAAAACTAGCTCATTGATATATTTACCCAGAGGTTAATATACTCTCTACATGGTATAACAATACATTTCTAATTGCTGCTGCTAACGTGATTTCCTTAAAATTTTCATACAATGACTTTAAACCTAGTACTAGAGGGAGTTGGATAGTAGGAGTATTTAATTGAAAATAATTTTTTGTCTTTAAAAGAAAAAGTTAATATATTCTTCGAAACTTAAACCTTTAGAGACAAATTGGTGGGGGAGGTATCTCACATGTTATCATTTTCCGGTATAGAGCCATCTCCACACAACCATTTTGCTGGAAAATATTTTGAATCTCACCACCGAAATATGATTATGATCAGAAAGCGAGAAAGAAGTCTCGTAATGAAAATTCCCCTAACATTTCTTAATCTTTGAGTCAAACGGAGCCAGTGTGTTGAATGAACTCATTTCCTTCTGTTGGCCAATAAAGTTATAAGTTACAATAATCGTGTATATTATGCCTTGCAAAGAGTTCTCCTCGTATTCTCTGTAATTAAATATTTTCCTCGAATTTTAATTTTAGCTGGAGATAAATTAAGCCGCTCATTATCCAGGCACTAACTCACCGACGAGGTGAGTATATTTAGATCCACACATTTTGTGCGCTTATAAACCCGAGTTGGTCTCACTTCCTCGTCAAGTATCAAGAGTTGACGTATACTCGTCAATCATTCTCCGGGGAAATGAGAACCGTATCTGCACCCACTCCCTTAACTTCCGACACTCAACATGTGTGTATATGTATGTGTGAGTGGGAGAGGATAGGTGGGTCGTTATTTCTGACGGAATTCCATCTATTCGTTAACTCAATTAAACTCATCGCACGTAAGTGACAGATCGACAATGAAAATTAAGAGGAGGAGGTCTTATCTTCGGCCACGCCGGCTACGAAACAATTAAATTTACGCGGAAACTGCTCTTCGGACGGTTTAAATTCCTACCGTGGCTCCAGCCCTGTGTTATTAGCCATATTAAGGGAGTCAAAGTTTCCAGTTTGGCAGCTGTTCTTTTCTCTCCCTCCCTTCAAGCCCGCCTGGCCGGGGTGGATGCTGCAGTGTTCTGGGAATTGAAATGGCGATTTGAGGGTTGGAAAATGGGGGAGGGACAACGGATGACGGGAGACTGGAGATAGAGAGGGGTCGGTGGGGAAGTAATGCAGTTGCTCTCGCAAAATGGATTAAAGGAAGTTAGGTGTGAGCTGAAGGATTGACAGGGTGGCCAATCGGAAGCGCCTTTTGATATGCACTGCGGCTGAAACACGGGAATGCTGAGTGGATTACTCCTTCCCTTATTTAATTTGTCACTTTGAAAGCCAGTAGAGGCCGCCTTAAATTACCCGCTTTAAATTCAATAAACCGCAATGCCCCCATTATTAAATTAACATCATGGGTACTATTGAAATAGATTGCGTATTATATTTCTATATCAAAGCCACACGTAACATTGTTGGGGTAGTGTATTTAATTGCTTTATTTATTGAAGATTAGGAAAATAAGCAGGGTATTAAACAGTTGGAATATTGAATATTTTAAGTGTATTTTTGCTCCAGTTTTGGAAAGGATTCCTGCTTTTCCGTTCAGTTACAAAATTGAATGCGTCTTTAATCCGGTCTTTCATCTGGAATTTTTAAATTAATTAAAATCCCAACCACATCTCAGGACGCGACGTTTTTAAATGGAGAGAGAAAGTTTGTTATCTTCCCAGGGAACTGCAGGTTCCTTTACTAGTACACATATTCTACATTTTTCTGCAACAAGGGCCTCTATTGCGAGCTTTCTGGTCGTGCGATGGTTAGTTAACGACTCGATGATTACTAACAATTAAGTTGTTTTATCCCTTGTGGAGAAGAGCATTTATATGGATATATTTTTCAAAGTCAAGGCTATCAAATAGAGTCTAGCTTTTTTAGGCGGCCTTATATTTTTCATTATGACGTCAAATCCACACGGACGAATGAATAATTGATGAGATTATTGAATGAGTGATATCAAAAACCATGAACTGCAATTAAAAGGGAACCTCATTAGGGGTGAATAAGTGAATTAATAATAACTTTAAAATTTTTATTCTACGTGAATAAATGAATTATGGTCAGCGGGTGGAGAAACTGATTAAATTTGTAATAGTCTTCAAAAGATATGCAATTTTTAAATGTTTATATAGTTTTAAAATGTTTTCACTCTTGTCTAGTTGTTCGGAAGAAACACCTTTTAAAATGTTTACTTACATAATCTTCAGGAACAGTAGCCTCTTCTTTGGTTTTAGTATATATATAGTTAATTTGTCGCTTTCCTTCAGATAATTATTATTTAAATATAGAAATAAGGTTATTGAGTATTTTTTAAATATTGTTCATTTTTCAGGAAATAATATTTTCGATGGTATATATTGAACAATGTTTACTATCGTCTTGGTGAAATTGTCATTGTATTATTCTCTACTTGGCGATTCCGGAGTCAGCAATGAAGAGCTCAGCAGTGCGATCGATAAATTATTTTCGCTTCATCTCCATTTTTTCGCCAAAAGAGAACGATTATAAAAATACAAACTTAATAGGTGGTTTGATGTTGGAAGAGGGGAGACTGAAATTCGGAAGCAATAAGTCCGCTCGTCAAAGAATTGGAAAGCAGCCGTGAAGTTAAGAATTCCGTGATTTAAAGAGTGCCACTCGCCCTTAAGTTTGTTTTGTTGGAAATCTAAATATAATTGATGGCTAATAATCATCTTTTACTCATTTCCTGTCTTGTCATTCCAACCATTTTGCTGAGAGGGAAAATAACGTTTTCCGTGAGTTCTTAACAGTAAAATGATCGACATTTATTTGGGCATTCAATCGGATTTCGTTTGATTGCTGAAGTTTCGTGCAAACCATTAGAGCCCCAATTGAAAAATAATATAGATAATGGTTGGCTAATGTACTGATACAATTATTTATTTGGGTTAGTTTCTCTGTTCTATATATTTTCATCTGTCGAGTTTCGCTTTAGCGTAAAAACATAAAACGTTTTTGTAGATCTGATAACTTTAAAGACATTTGAGCACGTACTCATCGTTGAAGCTAAATTTTCATTTTTTCAATTAATGTAAAAAATAACTAGTCAATATCAAGCAGATCGCTTTTATATTTGCCAGGGAGGTTGATATTGACAAGCAAAGAATAAAGTTCACGTGTAAATTTGTAGTTTAATTTGCGTAAGTATATACAAATGTATATATATTGCGATGGTCAACAAACATAGAAAAACAGTTAATAAAGGACACTAACATGTTCCAAAGTTTTGAGATAAGACCACCTTCCTCTTCGGACTGAAGGGACTGAGAAGAACTGCTTAGTTCCTTCTGTCCGCAGAGGGGGGTGGTCTTTTAAAAAAAAAATTGGAACATTTTGTGTTATTATTTAACTGTTTTTCCTGTTATTCTATATTAGTGTTGTCCACCACCATTTATGTATATAAATATGTGTACATAAATACATACATGCACACAGACACGTGTGTAATGTTCACAGTAGGTGGGGTGGAAGTACTCTGACTGAAACATTCATTTGATAATTCATGTAATTTCATTAAAAGTTTGTCTACGTGTCTGGTTGGAGTAATATATATATATATATATATATATATATATATATATATATATATATATATATATATATATATATATATATATATATATATATATCAAGCGTGGTGTACTCTGAAATCTTACCGTCAATGAATGACAAAAATTCCTATAATTGACATTAAAAATTAGTTTTAGTTTATCAGATATCGCTTTATTGCAATAACCAATAATGATGACCAATATTACTTAGGTTATAAAATGTTATTTTAACCTTCAATAATATACCTCAAAAACATTAAACGATTGGTTTTTTTCTTATACGCCCGCTCTTATATAGTATATAGAATGTTTATGAAATCGTAAGGATAACAGTCAAATTAACTATTCACATGACTCCAAAATATTTGATGATTCTGAATTTAAAGTGTCACATCTATTTCATTATATCGCTATATTTATTTATCCCTTAATTAATCCGTACACGTTTATTTAAGGTGGTCCCGCTCCTAAGGTATGTTCCCCTTGAATAGCTAGAAATATGACAGTCAACCCTTGGTGCATGCCTATATTATTTCTACCTCATTTACGGTTCAATATTTTTAATTTAATTTTTTCCTTATACATTTTCCATATCTAACACACACTTGTCTCTGCATACATGACCAATCAAATACGATTTAATTTCGCCAAGCTTATGAATATTTCTCTTTCAAATAGATGAAGGAATATGCTTACGTTTCTTAATCTACTTAACCTTGTTGCGTCGATTATCCTGTGCCTTGGATCAGTGTGCATTTATCATGGACATATCTATTTCGGAGGAAAGCTGTATTTTCATTTGTTGATGCCGAAAGTGGGAGGTTAACGCTGTGCAAAGGGATGAAGAGTAATATCGTGAACGGTAAATACGCCCCCAAGTCTTCCAAAAGATTTTAACGATCAGAAAACACGCAAAACAGGTCAAAAATGGTTCTTTTTTTGTCTTTTATATTTAAGGAGAAAGCTATTGTCACGCAAAATACCAGTCATGGTGGAATTTCAAATTTAATTGTATTATAAATGACCGATGGTACACCACATTTTAATTTCGAATTCCATTCGGAATTTGTTGTGCTCCCCTAAAATTAATGAATGCCAATTATATCCTTAATTAACCAATCTTGCTTTATCAAGGGTAATGATGGATGCAGATTCAGATGAAATGTTGTATGTATTTGTATACTCAGTGTAAGTGATGTTATATTTAGCTTGTTATCGGGAGTCAAGGGTTCGCCGATTTTTAACCCTTCATGAAATGGAGGAATAATTTGAATGAGGTATACATGAATACGCAAGCTGTTACATTATCATGGTCGAAAGGGCTTTTTCGTCGTTACAAATATCATAGGAGATGAGGAAATAGGTGCAAGTTTACTACCAATATCATTCCTGTTACACTAGCTCAGATGTATATATATATATATTAGAGGAAACAGTTGAAGAACGTCCTCGAAGGTTATTCAGTCATACATTTCATGAAAAACGCCATTAGCGAGTGTTGTGAGGGTTAAAATACCTTTCAAAGATGTTTGTCTCCATTTTTTGGCAATGTCCAACTGCACTGTTAGACCTTGGCAAGTTTCAAAAATGTTTGAAAGGAAGGTGCGAGAAGCAGTTACTGAATTGCGCACAATGGTATTACATAGGAAATAAATGTTATGCAAACGAAAATTTATCATATTGGCGGATTTTATAATGCGATCTAATACCTTTTTGTATATTTTATAATGCGCTTTGCTTGCCCAGTTCCTCCGAAGTTAGCAGTTGATCTAAAGAAATAAATAGCACTTTTACCCTTTAAAGTATTAGACCTGAATCGAAATATGTAACTCCTCAAAATGCAAGATTTTGCGAGCGTAGCATTTTACTATTCTCTATTTAGCAATGAAGTTCTAGGCATGAACGTGGAAGAGAGACGACTCTCGTGAGAAATCCGAACAAAGGCAGGACAAGCGGATGGAGGAGATACTATGAGGCAATGGGATGATGAAGATGTAAGGGATCTCATCATTAATTTTAGTGTAGCATAGTCCAAGGGTAGAGCGTCGGATTACTGACTGGAGGGTCCGGGATCGATTCCTCTCTAGCCACCTGCAGCTCTACCTAAGCTATGTGATTTTTCGGGTACAAGTTCTTCCTGGGAAACCATAACAAACACAGGGAAAGGAGCTGGCTGGCCCCCCTACCCTGTGGTAGGAATTACATGTCCTTCGAGCTTAGTACTGGATACCTACCATCACCTACCAAACCGACATTCGGGTTGAATGCTGTGTTTATGTTTTTTTTAATGCTGGCGGAAATCAGTAATATTGCATAGTTTGTTGTGACGCATACTCAATTTTCTACAAACTATAGTACTAGTAACTTGTAAGTAGAGGTCTGATGCTCTTTCACGCATGTATAATTTCAAATCTTATGTCCGAAGAATGGAGGTGTGTCACAGTATTCGGTTCGGTAATCATACCCGGGGGTCGGTATTAGCCTACTCATAATGAAAGGCAGCCGGGAGTTCGTAGTTTAACACCCAATCAGTCGGATGGGGTACCCACCTAAAGTAGTCTCCACAACATCTCGTTCAGAAATCCCTATATTGGATGAAGAATTCACTTTTAAGACGTGTATGTCTTACGACTTTCGATGGGATCAAGCTAACCGAAGCTGAATGTTAAGTTTTTTCCCATTTACCTTAGATCTCCATTATGCCACAAACTCCTGTGTTACCCATCTATTCTCAGTCGTGAGTATGGCTTTATTCATCGAAAACTCTACATTACTGGTCTAGTATATCTCAGTCTACATTAAATAATTCTTCCTCGGTAATATTTTCTTTCAGGTCGTTCATAGAGTTCATACGTATGTTTTTTAAACTATTTTACTCCCATCCGCTATCTCATCGCGATCTAACTAGCGTAGTATGCCTTTGACTAAATTGCATTTTTGACTGACCCAAGGACTAAGCAGTGAGGGCACATTTCTAAGCTCTACCTAACATGAGATTAAATGAATAATCAAAGCCCCAACACTATAATAGACAATTTTTTTTAATCCATGGACCTACCCAGTAATTTCTCCCCATCACAAACTTTAACATTCCATTGCCAGTCAAGTGACCAATTCACAGTATTTACTTCCTCTGCGTTCCAGTTTCTCTTGATGGCCTGCTCTCTTTTCTCACCATGCCTAGAACTTCGTCGTTCGTCCTTCATCTCATACATTTTACTTCTATCCTCCTGTGCACCAACATCTTGGAGGATTCCAATCTAACCTTATCCTCAGTCCTGTGGGACGAATAGTTCCAGCAGTGTTATTTTATTAGCACGTCAAAATTTTTAGACTGCTCATTTATTTTTGTATAGTTGAATAAAACCTTGCTATTTGAAAAAATATATAAACTATCAGCAATTTTGGAGTGATACAACCCAATGCGTCGAGGGAAGGAGAGATTTTAATTCATTATTCTATTCTTTCGGCCTACAGACCCTAGCCAGCTCGTCCCTCGCTGGCCGTCCAAGTTGGGATTTCCCTTGTATTTCTTTTGGGGCGAGTGAGTCGGGATGGGAGTGTCGGCGGTGTTTTTCCGCGGCAATGTCACGGTCGCTCTGACTCCTTCCCCCCTCGTACGCTACACTTGCTCCCTTCCCTCCCCCCCAACAAGGACTGCGCCCGGAGACTGCCCTCAAGCACGCGAGCTCCCGCTTTCGCCGGGCGGGACCAAGGGCATGTTGGAAGGTGGGTGTGCGCGCGAGGGGGTTGTCGGTCGGTCAGTTGGTTTTTTTCGGGGAGTGTGTGGGACAGAACGAGAAATGAGGTACAGAAGACGGCGTCCTGAAATAGTCAAGATGTCGGGTCTTTTGTCGTCGTTCAAGTTTCGGTCTCCTCCCACACCGACCCCTTCAAATGTCATTATGATTTTCCTCTTGCTAATTTTGGCACATTGGAACTTTGAAATTCTGCCTTTTCTCCAATTGGAGGCGAAGTACGAATTTTGACTTGTCGGAATGAATCGCGAGTTTTGTATGTCCTGGTGTTTGCAAGAGGTTTTGTTATTCAATGTATTTCCGTCTGACGACTAAGGAAATATAGCGGGACTTCTTCTTTAATTTCTCCTGCACGTTTTTGACAGTGAAATTAAAATTTATTGTACTGCTCCATTAATGGCCTCTTATATATTGGGAAGAAAGTTCACTTTGGAATATTTGTTGACAGGAAGGGCATTTTATACTGAAAAATCCAGTGTGGAACTATTCTGATATGTAATTCTGCATAGTGATGGGAGATCACAGCATTTTAAGGTCCTTCGTTTACATGAAAATGTATAGAAACTTGAAGCACTAACCATTCCTCCCAGGTCCCCAGGTATATTATTCCTTAAGAAACTCGAGGAGAACATCTGCTTACTGTAAGGGTATTTCCTATCCAAAATTCGGAAACAAGAGTTGAAAACAAATCCTTCCAGGAACGAATATTTGACGGAATTTTAGATGTAGCCCTCGAACGTTTCTTTTTTCCAGAAGACAAAACTTATTCAGAAGTTGCAAGGGAGATAATTGGTAAAATATACTTATAAGGGAATTGAGTTGGAGTCAATCCTCAAAGTTTGTGATCTTCAGCAGACTGAAGGGGGAAAGTTGGCGTCTTGATTTCATCCTGGCATGTACCTTAATCTTTTAAAGAATAACAGGATAAGGATTTACTTTAAAGAGAGGTTAACTAAAAAATAGAAGTGTCATAACAAAGCATTTGCATTTTTATATATAAATATATTAATAAATAAATATATATCCATACACGTATATATTATATATACATGTATATGTATATATATATATATTATATATTTCATATAATTTTCTTCATTAATGCTATCGGATTGGTCACAGTATGTGTCCAATAAGTTTGCCTTCTAATGAGCCTCCTTCATACGCTTCTCTCTATATCCAGTCTTGGAATTATTGTTCAATTCTTTCTCTATCTACTTTATTTTCATCATTCTGAGACAACACCATATTTCCACTCATCTTTTCTCTTCTGCTAAATTTGTCCTAGAACCATATAAAATGAAACTGTGTATAAACCTATAGGTTTTAATGATTACTCCTTAACTCTATACAATTAGGAGTTGTTTCTTCTATTAGCAACCCATTGCCGATGCCTATTCTGCTTTCGATATCCCTATTGCCATTTTCACCCCTATTGGCCTTAAAATGTATATATGAAAGCAGGTTTCAATGCGTTAGCGTTGTGTAGATATATGAAGTAAGGATAAATAACGTACTTTATAGAATTTGTTCCTTGTAGAATATTTTGCTGACCTTACCTCATAAATTGAGAAACACTCCCACGTACTCCTAATCGTAGAGCTTATGCATCGTCTCCACATCGAGTGCAGGCCATGCTTTGTCTTTGATAGCATAAATAAAAGGCCGATTGAGATTGTTCGTGAGAGTGTGTTTGCCATATTTATAGCGCTAAAAATTATGGCAGCGATAACGGGTCGTACTTGTTTGTGGTAGTATAACGTACAAACGGGGAGCTACTTTTCTTACTTTTTGACTTTCATATCGTAAGAGCTCGGCTACTTTTTATCCAATTTTTCTTCAGAATTCATCTTGACCACTTGAAGGGATGTTTTTCACCGGATAGACTGAGTATTATGTTTTATCAGCATTACTTAAATGTTTTTCCATACAATTTAAATGTTTTTCCATGCAAGTTTTTTCTCATGCGTGTGTTCTTAATTTTTTACTCTTTTTTTTAAACGTGGTAATTATTGATGTGGTGTCTTGAAACGTACATATGCTGCCATAGGAAACCTTTCGTTTTCTAATTGCTGACATTTTCCATCATATTCTGACCGAGATGTCTTAGATGCGCATTGATCATTTGTGCCACTAGTCTAACAACATTGATCACAAGTGGTCAATGTTGTTAGACTAGGGGGCGCCGGCTCCTACCCTTTTACACTTGTACTGTCATCAATGGAATTTAATAAATCTAATGCTAACGGTAGAGAGATCCCTTGCTTATAGCATCTTCTTTACGAATAGGTTTGGCTGATTACCAACGATTCTTTTTGGGTCTAATCCGAGATTACTCGGTTAAGAGGTTCCGTTAGGAGGATTCTATTTTTTCCCTTGTCATCAGATTTGGACAAGTTTCGGCAACCAATGCTCCTGAGTTCTCCAGAGACTGTTGCTCAAGAGAAGTGTCTTCAATAAACTAGGAAACGTTTTTCTTCTCTTCCTCGGCTCTTGCAGCGGGAGGATGAAATTTGCAGTATTTCTGCAGAATTTTCGGGAGTGTTACTTTCACAGACCTACTCGCGTCAGAAGTCAAAGTTTTGGGTGATCGTTTTTCTGCGGAGAAACTTTTCCGAGTATTTTTACCTCTCTTCATAAGGGAAGCTTTTTGAGGCCTTGAGGAAGGATCAATGGCCTCATTCATGTGATCTTAACTTTTTGTGACGGGCTTAAAGGGATGTTAATCCAAATGGAGGGAGATGGAGAGAAGCGAGTGGAAACGAGCTTACCCCCCCCCCCCACCACCACATCACCGGTAACCTATACTACGCAGATAGACCAAAGAAAAAAGGTTGTTTATCTCAGTTCCATCTCCGAAAGGAGGGAGGGAGAGAGAAAATACTGTAGTATTAACTCCTCGACCGGAAACTTCAATCTGGACGAGGCATGCGTTACTGTGCGTGTGGGTCTGATCCAATATCGAGAAATTCTCGATATTCCCTAGAAGAAGATTGAATGGCCGTAGACTATAACTTCCGTTTATTTGGAGAGCAAAAAGAGACGCTTCAAATGTCATAATATGTCGCCAGTTCTAGTTCTTAGTAATAAAGCACAAGCGATAATTTTCGGAGGTTGTGGTACTGCTAAAATGCGTGGCCTCGGTATTTGTAGAAGTATATTTCGTGAGCTATTGAAGCCAAAGATTTTGTGTTCAATGTTCAGATGTGAAGAAAAAATTATAAACATTATCGATTAAATATTTATAATGATTATTACTCTTCAGGTTAGGGGGTGGTTTTTGATAAATTTCTTTACTTCCAAGACATTATGAACATGGCACAAAACATCATTGAGCCCCATTGCATATCACAGTAACTCAATCTGTGGTTCTGCATCCTTTATGTGTCGCTTATTTTTTTCCAAAATAGACATTTTTCTCTTTACATCGCTTCTACAGCATTCTTCCTCCATTACTGTTTCCCAGAAAAGCTTTTTCCTCAGTTGTCTTTTGTCTACTGTTTGTATTTACTAGTCCCGCCTTCTACAAATATTTTCCAAAAGCCGTTTCTCTTCCCCTACCGTGCCTAGCTAGAGCTTCGTTTGCTTTTCGATACAATACAAATATTTCTAAATTTACGCTTGAAATGTGGCAAATTTGTCAATTTGGTCATTAGAATAATTCAAATAGAGACTCTCGATGAATGCAGATTGAAAAAACATAAAAAAGGAGGGTTAATTATTACTTTAGAAACAATGTGGAGACCAATATATTAATAAATTATGCATGAAAATCCACATGGAGTGTTTCGAATAAAAATTCAGTTTCAAATTAGGAGTTTGACTGAATAGTTTATGTTCCCTCCGAGAAGTAAACAGTACAGAGGCGGTGGCATATGTGCCACTAGAATAAACTTGCACCGATCATCTCATCAATTATGCTATGGATTTTTAAATTTTTTTCCCATAGTTCCCTTTCTTAACTCCCTCTCCTGATTCTCATATCGAATATCTATTTCGGTAGCTCGGTTGCAAAAATCGCCGTCAATCCGTGCGCTCAACTCGTGTCATGCTAATGTTTACTAACTTTCATTTCATATGCTAACACCGGTGATAGACATATGTACAGTGCTGTAAAATATCTTATTCCTATACTTAAATATCATCTGTCAATTTATTTATTGAATATGCCATAACATAGCCTATACCTAAATTAAGCCAAGCATGTAGAATTTTTGGAGTTCTGCCGGAGATGTAGGCTGTACCTGTAGAATTGGATAATTGCAGTTATGGTCTCATTGCGAGAAAGTCTCAAAGTGATTAAGTCGAGCGGATGAACTCTTTGCTGGCTATCTCGAAGGTATCCTTACGTTTACCCCGTATTTACGGATTTGCTGTGGAGTAGGTGGAAAACAAATTATTTTCCGAGTGTTTCATCTTAAGTGAATGCTCCCGTAACGAAAAGCGGTGCACGACACCCGCCAGCTTCCGTCAGGGAAATTGAGCCTAGAGCCCAAGAACCTAAGCAGTAGAGAGTGCAAAGGACTGTCTTCCTCATTGTTTGCCGAAATCATTCTCCAAAGGGCATTTAGCTTAAGAGGAAAGGAAAAAGAGAGAATGGAGAATGTCAGACAGAACGCCTCGAGACGCAACTTCTTAAGGCGAGTCAACCTACGCAGCGAACGCAGTCGCCACTTGTCCCTCCCCCACGACGCGAATATTTATGGCAGCACAAAAACGCAAGCACATGCCAACTCTTATCGTGCAGATTCTTCGGATAAATTAAACGGAAATGGAAGATAATAATTTTCGCGGACACATTTTTTGTGACTTATTAAACCGTCGACTTGAAATTTCCTGACGGCCAGATGTTGATTTTATTTTTAATAGAAGGGTTACAGTGGTCAAACCCGGATATATTGTTGTTGAAGTAACTAAGCCTAATCCTGATGATTCTATAAGCCAGGAAAATAGATTGAGCATAGCCTCCCGGCATCTTTCATTATGATCTATCGAGGCTCCCACGTTAGGGGTGCTCGAGAAGAAGAAACTTCCTCTTAAAATTTTTTGTCATCTCAAACCGGGCGTGAAGACTGGGAAAGAGATTTTGTGATACCAAAATTCCTCTTAGGTGGACAATATTCGAGTATATTGGGTTTGATGTGGCGCATACGCGAATTTTGTATCGATTTTTCTCTCAGCGCTGTGCGTCCAGGGACGAAGGCAGTTGCAAGGGGATCGCTTGTCCAGATTGACGGGCCTTCCTTCCCGTAAAGCGAAAGTGCTTGGTATTAAGATTGGAGCTATGGTGATTACCAGGACGGCCATGATGGCGAGAGGGGTGCGTCCGCGGAGGAAGGGGATTGTGTGAAAGGGAGAGAGCAGTACTCAAGACAGGGCAAGAGATAAGGAAGACGTAAGAGGGAGGCTGGATCTCTAGGGTGAGAGGTGCCACGGGGAGAGGTTCGGGTGTGGGAGAGGGGAAGAGCGGGTGCAAAGGGAGGGTGTGTGGGTGCAGAGGGGGTGAGGTTGGGCGGGTTTTGTGAAGATTGCGGGCAGGAGATTAGGGGAGGGATGGAGAGAGAGGGTGGGGGTTGGTAAAGCTGTGTCGGAAATGTGGGGAGGGAAATAAGATGGCGCGTTCGTGTAGATAAGAGGTCACGCGAAGAACGTGGAGGCGTCCCCTTTCTCCCTCAAGGGAGCCGGGGTGTGTGTGTGTGTGTGAACTGAGAGTATGTTAGGATGTGTGTGTTGGTAACCTTTAAAGCTTTTCTACACTCAAAAAGACTTTATGCTTCCTCTTTCTCCTCCGTCTCCCTCACTTTTTTGCATATCCCCTTCGAAAGAAGCTTAAGGTCTGAGACTGTTTTTATTGCCTGACGTCATCCCTGTGAAGATTGTTGGGACCAGCAGGGAGGTCTATTTTTGAATCCGTGAAAATACTTTTCTCTTTTTTTCGCCGCAGTGGTGCTTAGGTGCGTTTACGCCCAATGTTTTTTATTGCACGATTTTAGCTGATATTTCTGGGTTACCAGACAAGGTTGTATGGACTATAGTTCGTTACGGGAACTTTCTGTTGATGTAAAGAATAAACTGAGAATCCATTATCATATTATGAGGATTATTTTGTATCTGTTTATATTGTAGTAGAAATTATATACGTATATATATATATTAGCCATCAGTATTTCCTCCCTGGATTGGTTAACTGCAGCTCTCCATTCTACTATATCTAGAGATATAAATATATATTTACAGGGTTCGTCCGGAAAATAAGTGTACTGAGCTCAGAAAAAAAATGTATTACACTTTTACATATCTTAAGCTAATATTCCTCAAAATAGGACCCTTGTGAGTCGATACACTTGTTCCACCGGCGTTCCCATTCCTGGAACGCTCCCGCGAAGGCATCATCGGGAACCTCTCGAAGACACGTCGTCACGGCCTCTTTGACGGCGTCCAAAGTCCCGTATTGCGTTCCTTTCAAACTCCTCTTTATCTTCGGGAACAGAAAGAAGTCCGGTGGTGCCAAGTCCGGGCTGTAAGGCGGGTGCGGCAGCGTTGCCACGCCGTGCTTGGCCAAGAAGTCCGATACGACAAACGCGGTGTGAGACGGCGCATTGTCGCTCAGGTTGTCAGTCATACGGTTGATCGCTGGCCGGACGCGGGCGACTTGTTTTCGAAGCCTGTCTAGCACTTGAACGTAAAAGCAACATTTCAGTTTGTCGTTCAGGTACAAATTCGTAGTGGACGACTCCCCTTTTGTCAAAAATCCGGAAAAAATCAGTACACTTATCTTCCGGACGAACCCTGTAATGGTAATCTACCGGTTAAGGTAGGTTTTTGGATGGACATAACTATCAAATAAACATTTTGTAACTCCAAACGAAACCCAATCCAGCAACCTAATCTACATCAGGTCCCTCTTCCACTCTGATAAATATACATATATATATGGACCCGACCCTATATATATATATATATATATATATATACACATATATAAACAAACACATATATACACGTCCCTCCCATGGACTACAACCTTGTCGTGGTGGAAGGGCTTGTGTGTTCCGATGACCCCTAGAGCTGTGCTGGCGGGAGTAATAATAATTACTCCTGTAAGGGTCACCCATGCCAGATAGGTCGAAGGTTAGGAGCCAGACGAAAGGTAGTCCACGCAGCGTCTGTTCCTCAGTGAGGCGGCTGCAATGGCGTCTGACCCCAGTGGGGCGGCCATTAAGTGATGGTGTCACGTTAAAAACACTATTGAGGAAGGCAACGGGAAACCACCTCAATTATGATTCCCAAGAATATAATGATGGGCACTATAGATAATAGTATATGTAGAGGAAATGATTAAAGAGGCATGGGAAGGACTGGAGGTAGGAATGAAAGTCGGAGGGGAATTCGTAAAATCGGTTAGGTTTGCTGATGACCAAGCATTAGTTGCTCAGTCAGCCAAGGGGTTGCAAGCATTGTTGAGTGAATTGGAGGTTCAGTGCGATAAATATGGGATGAGAATCAATATTAATAAAACAAAGGTTTTGCGATTTTCCAGAAAGAAAAAGGCTAAGCTAAATATTAAAATAGGCGGGGAAAAAATAGAGCAGGTAGAACAGTTTACATATCTCGGAAATGTTTTGGACCAATACGGTCAAAGTGGTAGGGACGTAAGGAGAAGAATTGCGCTAGGCAAAGAGGCATTCTCAAGGAGGAGGGAGTTGATGACGGGGACGTTGAGTAGGGATGTTAAGACAAGACTCGTAAAAACTCTGATGTGGAGCGTAGCTATGTACGGCGCGGAAACGTGGTCGCTGAAGCAGGAGGATAGACGTAGATTGGAGGCTTTTAAAATGTGGGTGTGGGGAAGAATGGAGAAGGTGAAATGGACCGAAAGGAAAACAAATGAGGAAGTACTAGAAATGGTGGGGGAGGAGAGGGGTTTGTTGAGAGAAATCCTATGGAGGCAGGAAAAATGGATGAAAGGCGTATTGAGCGGTAGTGGAATGTTGAAGAGGGTAATGGAGGGGAGAATATTGGGCAAGCGAGGTAAGGGTAGGAACAGGATAGGGATGTTGGACGGGATGAAGGGAGGAAAGAAGTACACAGAGATGAAGAGGGACCTGATATATCGTAGATTAGTTTGCTAGGTGGGGATTCACAAAATGTTTATTTGATAGTTGTGTCCATCCAAAAACCTACCTTAACCGGTAGATTACCTAATATATATAATATATACACGTACTTAAACTATGATTAAAAACCTATTCAAACTTAACTAAAATGCAATCTAATTTTTACTGTACATTTAACATTTAAATAAGTATAGCCAATAAATTACGTTCATCTGTTAAAATGAAGTACTTCCAGTGTAAGCTTTATCCAGGTCATACGTATGACTAACCGTAGCGCAATAAACAAGATTACAGAATTACAATCAGCCAATATGTTAACTTGGTATCGGAGTGCAAAATATTAATCCATTATTAATAGAAGCGACTAAATGCATTTTTCATTCTGTTAATGGTCTAGAAAGCACTTAATAACCACAAACTGTCAGTATGAATGAATAAATACATATAATGTATTAATACATAATATGTGTGTGTGCAAATATATAAAATATATAAATCTTAATACATGTACACGTTTAGCAGTATCCCTTGAAATCAAAAATGATGCGCACGCTTCGGCTATCACACTATAAGTTATTTTTTGCCAGTAAAAGTTATAACACACTTGGTTTTGAGACAATGCATCAGTGATATTAATTAAATTGTAAAAATAATTTATTTTTTAGAAGGAAATTTTATAGTTTTCTCTTCACATGTTGCAATAGTTTAAGCAAGGTGTTGAGAAACAAATGTTTCTCTGTTTTAAATTTGGGTGTAACTTATATACACATGTAAGTTCTGTCCAGAAAATCTACTTTTCCTTTTTTCTTCCATCTATTTCATTTTAGTATTAAAAAACATTTTTCAAACGATTTGCAGCGAGTGCACTTGTCCATTTATCCCAATAAACAGTGGGATATGGCGAAACAGTAACCATTAACGGAGTCTTCCGCAAAAAATTGAATTAAAATGCAACAATTTCAGAGTGTAAAAATTATTCACCTTAACCGGGATTCCGGTCAAGGCGAATGATTTTTACATTCTGAAATTGTTACATTGCTCCATATATATAATGAAATACTATTTTTTTCTCCAAATGTGAGTTAAATATCAAAGAAAGGGTGTTTATAACTATATTTACGATAACGGTATATACGGTATAAATATATATGTATCTGTATTTATGAATGTATACACACCTACTAGTCCCAAATGTTATTACATATATTTGTAATTTCTTTAACCTAAAAAAATATTTTCACTTAGGCAACCATCCATGAAGCAGTTAGGCAAGGCTCTATAAAAAACTAAGGATTTAACCGCTGTGGCGTTTCCAAATGCGTTAAGAACAAAAGGGTTTGTTGGCAGATATGGGCATTATTTTTGGTGTGAAAAATTTTAATAATTTTTATTTTTCAAATTAGAATTAACTAATGGTTGATATTTTATCTATTTTCAGGTAAGCTGATATGTTACAACGGGCCGCAAAGGTTTACTCTGACTTAGTAAGTGAGTTTTCAATCATTAAAATTACTAATTTATAAAGTAGGAACTTAGAGAAATACGTGTTGGTAATTATGTTGTATTAATCATGAGGGAAAGTTATTTTTCATTTATTTAGCAGTTTATTCCAATTATCTCGAGAGTACTTGAAATTATAAAAGATATTTATTTTGTTTTCGGAAAAATTTTTGTTATCACTGTTAATGCGGTTGGAACAGCAATTCTCTGTTATCCAAATGATACTTTGTTTGAAATATGTTGTGTATCGATGTCATAATATATTGTAACCTGTTTTAATTCGCAGAATTTACTATGCATTTTCAACTGAATTGTCAGAAAAACTTCAAAGACTATTAATCACTTTTTTATTTCAATGCGATAGTGTAATTCATAGTGAATTGATAATATTAATACAGTCATCGGACTCGTGTAGTGAATTCTATTGCATGAATTGGGAGAACATTATCTTTCTTTTATTTTTTCTCACATCTAGCTACCCGTACCACATGCGTAGAAAACATTTTCCGCCTAGATGCCGTAATGTACGCACGTAAGACGTGCCAAAAATAATTTCTATTAGTCGTACAAATTATTAAAATATTTGAATTACTTAACAAATTCTATTTGTGGCTTGTATTCCATCAAAAAGTATTTTTAATGACGCACGCCTTACTCGAAATAACCGACTATCACTCCTCATAGCGGTGACTTAGAGGTTATCATGTAGATATCGATATATAGGTGTAGATGTTAAGTAAGCGGTAATGGAAACATATGTCTAGGGCCAACTTACATAACTAGTAATTGTTTTTTCTGGTAAATTTTGCATTTTTTTATTCCTAACGTGTGAATCGTATAATATCACATTAATAAAAGATTAGAAGCTAAAGTATGAGAATTTTTATACTGTAGTTTATGGTGTATTCAATTCGAATGCCTAATTCGTTCAATAAATCGCTCGTTTTCCAAATTTTCCTGATTGATCGGAGTTCCCCACGTGTGGCAATTTGCGTCATTGACATAAGAATCAGTCTGCTCATTAAAATAAACGTCGCGATGTTAGCAAGTGAACCCACAGTCTTCAATGCTAAATGTGTTTTTAATTAGATGCAGTCAGTCTGTCATGGTAATAATTCCTGATTAAAGAACACTGAATCACCGAGTGCATTATTATAGCCCCATATTGTTGGATTAGACGTCCGAGAAGGAGTCATTTCCATTCTCCATTTTCTAGCGTATTAGCATTACTAGGATTTCCATAAACTCGTTATTCTCTCATATGATACGCATTTACAACCAAATGGAATCTGTTTTCTTAGAGACCATCATTAAATAAATTGATCAACTATTTTATGATTTCTGCGGGCATGGGCGCATGAGTGTTTTTACATTCGAACTTATGTTTGTTATATATTGTTTGAAACGCATTTATTAACAAATGTTTGTGCGTGTACATGGTTTGTGTAACAAGTGTAGGGAAAAGTATCGTAACAAAAAGATTTATTTCAGATATTGCTTCAATGCCTCAAAATTCTTTAAGTACATCCCCTTAGCATCGGTACACTTTTTCACGCCAGCGGCTTTTTCACGACTCGAAGGCTCCCTGGTAGGTGGATTCGGAAAGGTCCTTAAGGGTACGCGTGTAAGAATAGCTTCCTTGTCGGCACTTTGATGGTGGTGTCCTTTGAGAAAAGATTTCACTTTTGGGAATAGAAAATAGTCTGCTGGTGCCAAGTTGGGGCTGTAAGGTGGTTGGGGAATCGTTGCGATAACGATCCAGGTTTTCGCAAGTTGGGACAGTACTCTACTTTGGTCACCCGTCAGGACCTTTGGAACGAGTTTAACGCAGATTTTTCCCAATACCAAATTTTCAGCTTTAATTGTGGGCACTGTCATCTTATCAATGCCAATACGATCTGCGGTCATGCGCACACTGACGGTCTGAATTCAACACTTCACGCACAGGTCACGAAAAAATTGTTATCGATACTTTTTAACCTTGCATTTTGGATGCTGTCTTATTTCCTTCCAAATGCCCTTGCGAGATATTGTGTAGATTTACGATGTGTGATTCTCACACCTTCAGCGTAAGAATAGCTGTATCTTCTATTAGTCGTCAGGAGTTTCTCAGGAAATTCTGGCATCAAGGAAATCACAGGTCCAGCGTTAAGTTGGGCTTGTCCAGAAATATCTTTGCTATTAAAACCAAGTCCCCGTGGTCCGTATTTCTGCTCTAGGATACCATCATTAATATTAATCCTCCGTAAATATTAATAAATACTCCACAAATAAAACTTGTTTAATTCTCAGTAATGAGTTATAAATTATTTTTTATTCAATAATAATTTGATGATTTAGATGCTAGGTGGCCTCTTTGTGTAAAATCAAACATCAAATGAATTGATAGTAATATTTTGTATCGGAATTAACACAGTTCAGTCTCCATGGTTAATGAACATTTATCGTTGTCCCATCGATTAAGTCGGCGGTTTCCATTAATCCCGCCCACTGAAAAAGAATAAGGAAAAAAATGATCAGGCTTGACGCCAGCATACGACCCATTCCTTTTTTTCCCTTATTAATCCCTGATGGTGGGAATTTCAATGAAGAAATGGTGCGAGGAGATGGAATGGTGGAGGTGGGGGATTCGGGCGACGACCCGTGGAAATCAGGAGGTATCTGGGATTAAAGTTGGAGTGATCGCCTCCCCCCGGTGTAATAATTCAGCCTCCGAGGATCGGCAGAGGTCAGGGGGGAGGGGCAAAGTCGATGTATCGGGGTAGTAGGTGGGAAGGCCTATATCGCTTATTTTATAGATGATCGAGCGCGAAAAATTGGGAAATTTGGTAATACCTCCTGGGGTTTTTGCGGACGCGTTTGGACTGGATTACGAGTTTGCCGAGCGAGGCGGAATTCTATCACGACTTCGGATGTATTTCGAGAATACCTTTCATTTTGGAAGATGACTACCACCTCGGAAACCGCCCCAAATCTCCAAGTATTATGTGCTATATGCATTTTAACTTTAAGGTGCTTCGTCTGACTACAAAAACATTTCATTTCAGCCAAGAAAGCAAGAACGCTTTAACTATTCACGTATCATCTATTTATATCTTGCTAAAATGAATTTTTGAAGTGATTTTTTCTTAAAATTGATCAATTATATATTTTTTAAATATATTTTTATTTTAGTTGTTTAATTTTCATCATATATGATATTCGAAGAATCAAGGCAATTAATGCACCGAACAATTACAGACAAACTTTGTTTTTAACATAGTGATATGATATTCATTCTATACAATAGTAGCATACATTAAAAACTTATACATGGCATTCTCATCCTGGTCCTGTTAAGCCAGTCAGTTCTAGCTTGACAGCAGGTGTCACGTAAACATAAATGATAGCTTAAAATGTATGCCATAGTTAAGGTGCTAAGAATGCACAATCTTCTTTCAGTGTTATAAACGAATTTGAAATTAATGCAATTGTATTTACATAGTTATCATATTTTAGTCTTAGGTTTTGCTACTGATATTTTGTATTAATTGTTCCATTGAATTCAACTAGTAATCGCACAGATCATACGATAATGTTCTGTTATCGATTTAATTATTACGGTCAAAAATGCTCCAATAGTCGGTGTAGAAGAAAACTAATTTTATCTGGGACCCCTTAGAATTATTGCAACATGCAAAATGAAGAAGATATTCTGAAGGAGAGGTGAAAAAAGTAATTATTTTTACCTCCCAGTGATAAGAATAATATTAATACTTATATTTTAATAGGTATGGTTAGATGTTCGCATGGTTAAAAATTTTAATCTATTACAAGTCGTAGGTAGTTCAACATTTACCTCTGGGTATTTCACCATGCATGTAATACCTAAAGAAACGAACTAAAAATACTATCCGTTTATCATCGTCAGAACATCGTAAACTGCTGCATGTTATAGAACGACTCCTATGACTTTCTCTCTCAAATGTTAAAAAAAAAGTGTTCCAAAATGCTCCATGGGGGGGGGGGGTTCGAGAGAAAGTCAGGGGCGGAAAAGGGTACGGTGACACCATGACCCGATTCCTTTTCATTTTTGCTCCGTAAAGGTGAGGTTTTTTTAAGCAGCTGCCGGCGACGAAGTTCACTTCTGAGAAACTAAAAAAAATAGCATTAACGGCCCGGAACCTTTCGGACGATACCGTGCGGAGGGGAAAAAAGAGCTCGTCCCAGCCGGTGCTTCAGGGAGGAGTGACCGGGGGGACATGAGTGTGGAAGGCCCAAGTGTGCTATCGCGATCCCGCTTATAGATAGACTAGAAATGTATGCTCATGTTTACAGCTCAAATTAATAGGTATGCATGCAAACATATTGTAGAGGATTAGAGAGCGTTGAAGGGAATTCTGTGTGAACGCAACCTTCAAAGGAAATGACCGATTATTAACGAAACCGTTCAGAGACAAAAAATATATAAACGATATAAATGATGCGTTACCGTTCAAAAATCAATTTTTTAAATACAAGCAGTAAAAATATAAATTTTTGAAAATAGATTAAATAAATTTCACTATCATATATATATATATATATATATATATATATATATATATATATATATATATATATATACGGCATATATATATATATACGGCATATATATATATATGTATGCATACATATATGTATATATGTGATATATAAATATTCATTCAAACATAGAAATAGGTATAAGGAAAGGTGATAGGAAAACACATAAAAGGCGAACACAGGACATGTGGGGAAGGCGGTTTTTGAGCAGATCACGAAAGTAAAAATATCTCCTTATCCGGGATTTGAACCACGGACCTTCCACTTTCCGGGCGGATGCTCTACCAGTTGAGCTAATAAGGAAACCTGATTTAAATTGACATCTGCGATCTTATAAAGCGCCAAAGTGCTCCGATAGATGTTGCCCGAGAGATGGCGTTATGGAGTTGTTTCACCCACCAAAGGAGAAGAACCGCCTTCCCCACATGTCCTGTGTTCGCCTTTTATGTGTTTTCCTATCCTCTTTCCTTATACCTATTTCTATGTTTGAATGAATATTTGTGCGCCATATGGCGGGATTTTCAAGTTTGAATACATACATACATACATATATATATATATACATACATATATATATATATAGTATACACAGGGTTCGTCCGGAAAATAAGTTTATGATGCTCATTTCATGTATATATATATATATATATATATATATATATATATATATATATATATATATATATATATATATATATATATATATATATATATCACGTGCTACATTTTTAGGACAAAATGTTCAACTTTATGCAAACGCGTGCATATTCGATAGAAATGGTTTTACAAACCAATACTATATTAGTATATTTCAAACTATGAATTCAACACAGCCGGTGGTTATCTAAAGTTTAACCTATATCTTAATCTAGTCATTATGAAAGTGATAAATCAACCTTTCGCTACCGAATGTAGAATCTTAGGTTTTGGGAGAATTCAATCAAAAGCGGTAAATACTTCAAATCCCCACACGTTTTGTTTTTATAATGGAGAAAATTGTTTGCGCGTTAATATATATCGAAATATTTTAATTAGTAACTGCTTTTATGGCTTGATTAAAAACAAAGACGGATAACTTTCGGTGCATTTCAAGAGCATAACGAAATATTGAACATACGTGGTCTAGGCCTTACAACGCCACGGTGAGGGTCTTGCTCTCCGGAGGACCGTCACCTCGCGCGGAAAAGTAAGGCAGAGTGAGGGCGTCCCACTCCATCCATCATCGCCCCTGGAGACATTCCAAAAGAGCATCGCCCTTCTCATGCCCCTCCCCCTTCATCTAAAGCTGTCCGGTATTCGAGCTCCAGTGGGAGGATAAAAGTCACCGCGGCGCACATGGTGTATTCACACGTTTCTGGCGGCGGGGGGAGTGCCCTAGTTGCCGGGCAGCGGAGCAGAGGACAGGCGAGGGGGAAAAATCGTGACCCTCCTCATCTTCTCGATTTCCAGAGTGAAGGAGTGAGATCTGAGAGAGAATGGGGCGACTTTTATCTCTAGGAGTTGAGGAATGGGAGGGGTCTGCACTATTCGGCGTCTGCACTACAAGGGGTCAACGTGTTCAGAACTGCCGGAGTGGTTCTGTGTGACGTCCTCCGGTATTGCACTCGTAATGGAGACCGCGGCACTAGGCTTAGACCCATTAAATCTATAGGTGTCAAGCATGACATTTTGGGAAGATTTTATATTGGAAATTGGTGTATACAACGTAATGGGTTTGACGAAAACTTGTTTAGAGCTAGCGTTGTGTAGTGATCGTTCAGTATCACTACGACTAGGTTCTGATGCCAGACTCTAATACTCGCCTACATCTTATCCTAGAACCCACCAAGAGGACGTCTGACAGGGATAGTTGGATTCTCAGCCATTTGACTAATTGATCTTCGATATATGGTAAATTTTTTCATCCATTTGTGGGAAGAAATATTAAATTTTTATATCGATCAGTTCTGCAGTCAATTTACCTAATTTCTCACTGTTATATTGTCTATCATTTTTCATTGTCCATAATGAGATATATTATTGAATTTGCATACATATTGAGGTATATTATTGCATAATAAATTGGCAAGAATTGACGAGCAAGGAATTTCAACAAAGCGTTTGAGATAACTACCCTAGAGATAAGAGTAAGAATGACGATAAGGTTTCATGAAAAACATTTGAAAATACATATTTTTGCGTTCCTATTGTGATGGCATTTTAGAGTCATAGATCAATTGGCAGGTAGTTTCGTTATTAATCTTTGTTTTCTAGTTGTATCTCTTGGGCGATGCCTCTGGTCAAACCCTTGAAGTAATATAATTTGTATCTGAACCTCATGAGAATCTGCCTCAGAGAATTGAACTGCCCCCACACGCCATTAACGTTTCAGGCTTAGTCAAAAGTGTCTGTTTCCATTCTCTATGACTTGAAACTTAAGGTTCATGGCTTCAACAATTAAGTAGTGTTGGTTGATTCCAGTGGTATGGAAAGGAACTATGCCATGACAGTAATTCTATTGCATTGAAATGTAATTTGCAAATTGTTTATTAAGCCAACGTAAGTACAACAGGGGAAAAACACTGATAATGCAGTTGGAACTCTTAACTAAACTTTCCCTCTCTAGTACTGTTTTAGTACTTAAAAATGTCGCCTTCTGCAGCAATACGCTTGATTTATAAATTGGATATATGCATCAATACCCACTATTATCATAGCTCTGGAGAAGTAGCGAATTGTTCACTCAATATCCATGAGAATTTTTAAAAATTTTAATAGTGATTTATTTAGATTAGTGTAGTGATTTAGATAAATAATGTAATTGAATTTTATATCAACTAGTCTTTCTTGCTATCCTGTGAAAAGCCGTTTTATTGGTAATATGAGAAATTGTAGTTTATTGCCAAATGTTGAATCGCTTTACAGGAGATGCGGTACTTCACGTGGGAAGGGAGAATAAGTGATGAAGCAGGAAAATGGAATTGCAAATGAGAATCCTTTAAAAGGGGTTCGCCGTAACTCAATAGGCATTCAAAAACCATGCTGTGGTGGAGTGCTCTCCATCTTCGAGGCATCTTTTCCTCCTCTTCTTCTTCCTTTTATCTGTCCATGGTGATAGCATAGAGGTCTTAAGTGTGAATTTATTTATTTCCACGGATATCCCCTGGATGGATTACTCATGCCACGGAGGAAGGATTTAGAACTTCTTTTTTTGTAGAATACAAAAACGCACTCAGAAATTGGCGCGTCTTTCGTTACAATATTTGCTGTGATAAATAATTAGGGATGTACTCTTTTAGAAAAGGACGGTAATCTTATTTCCAGAGATTTGGATAAAGGCTGTCTAATGCCTATATTATCATATTTAATTTGTTTGAAAAAATGGACCGTATTTGTTTAGATTAGAACTATTACTGTAAAACATTTAATAATTCTCTTTATTAATTGTCATAAATTTCATTCTTTAAACTGGTACAATTTTAAAGGAAAAAGATTTACCTAAGATACATTTTATCTTTTCTTTACTCTTTGGTCAGTTATTGCAATTGTTTTTTACTCTGGAAGGAGGAAAGAAGGTTTTCAATATAGCCTTAATTTCCACCCTAATTGCAATCGATACTCGTAGTTTTAATAATAAATTATGTATTTATATAGGGTTTAAAGAGAAGAAGAAGAGGCCTAAATTTTTAATTTAGTCCAATAACAATAAAAACGGAGTATTCAATTGAAGAATACAACTATCACCTAATTATCCATGCATGATTTTGAGTAAGCAGGGAATGTGATTTTCATTTTATGTTTTTAAAAGGAAGCAATTACATCCTTTGTTCCATTATACCATAATTATAAAACTGGTTCCCTGATTGTAAAGCCACCCCTTAATTTTTATGGAAAAATTCAATGAAAAATGATATTTTTTATAGGCGTAATTTTACCTGAAATAGAAAATTCCCCAGCACTACATGTAATCGAAGAAAACATATTATAGGTTCGTATTATTAAAGAGAAAATTGCATTTACGGGAAATTTTCCAATAGCCGATACCTTTAAAAGAGTCTTGATCAATTTTATCATAGAAGTAATCATATTTCACGCTGAATTTATTTAAAACTTTATTTTTCACCACTGTGTCTGATGTTAAAACTTTCTGGGGATCGGTAGTAAGAACGATTTTATTAAACTGGGTATTTCGTTTATATAGTGATTTAAAGAGTATTTTTTTCCGACATATTTCGTATCTGTTCGTTATTACTTGGCCATGACTTGGATTTCATCGTTTTTTCTGTTTTTATATGACATATTAACAAATTTTATTTCCTCGGATTATAGATAGTGCGATATTATTAATTTTGACTTGATTTTCGTAACTATTATTTTCTGTATCCGTAGTTTATGAGCGAGTTCAGCTTGTTGGTCTACATATACTAGTATTAGTAGTACATATACTAGTATATAGTATTTTGTACTTTTATCTACTTTTAAAAATAATTGATAATACCATGTTTTAGGTATCATTCAATCCCTGAGATAGCTGTTTCCTAAATGTTGGTATGAGTTATAGATTAAGTACAGACTTTTTGGCATATAATGGCCTCGTCACAATTTTGCAGTTTTGCAGGTATTTTACCGTTGGCATTATTATTGGCATTTATTTTGTTAGTGCATTTCTTGTATTTAAAAGAGCCAGAGGTGTGTTAGTGTCATATCGGATGGCAAATTAGAGGAAATAATATTGTATAGGATAGTGACAAAATTGAATGGCTACCATTGAAATTGAAAGGGAGAGAGTACTGAAGTAGGAGTTACGTCGTTTTAGGAAAGAGGTAATACTCATTTAATCACGGTTAAGAGGTTCAGTGTTAAAAAGTGTGTATTTGTGGGAGAAGCCGCTAAGGAAGAGAGAAACTAGGATAGGTGAGGATTATTGTAAAAAACGATTATAGGAAATTATATGTACATCATCCTTCCATGGTAAAATGTCCAAATTTTAGTTTTGATGTAGCCCACTCCTTCTAATGGCGAGTGTTAGTTACACATCCAAGAATATGGGAATTAATCCCTCACTCTATTTCAATATTCAATTTTTTACCAAATTCCATGGAGCCAGAATATCGGAACACTTGGAGTTTTTAAGATCGGAACAAGAAAAAAAATAATCGGTGAACATCCACTGAGATTTAAACTATGGTTTACCGAAAGCTGCACTATCTATTGATATGTGCTTACTTGCGGGTTCTGATCGTGGGTTTGAATTGACAGCAGTTTTGGTTGAAGGCCTGCTAGCAAAACATTTGTGAATTTTAGTCAACCAAAGCGATATGAACATGAAAATATGCACATATTATCGGATAAACTCTATGGAAAACTAAGTTTTGAATATCGCTCTAGTCTACGCAGTAGTGAACCTATAGAAACCGTAAAGGAGAAATCCACTTCCATGTATGGTAAAGAATAAATTTAAAAAATTTTTTTCCTCTGAAGAAAGATTAATTTCTCTAATTTTGAAATCCGAATGTGCCCTGCAGTGATCGCAGTGCTCTTTATTCTCGGTGGCCTAAGAGTGTTTAAAGAGTGGTATTAGGCATATAAGTAACATTAATGATGAATTTGATTATAACCAGAAGCCACTGTTCTCAGGCTGAGTCTGTCACGCTCATATAAAGAAATTCGAAGTATTGAAACATATCTATATTTCGCGTCAGACTAAAATAAAATAAAATTGAGTAACGTGTATCTTCTCGTTATTCATTGTATTCCTTCATTCCTTGAAAATTAATGCAGAATCCGTTTTTCACGACCATTCACCGGGTGGCATAATCCACGCCCTTAAGTTGGCCTGTCTTCCCTCCATAAAAACTCCGCAGACCACGCCCATTCCGCGACCTGTGAGCTTGACATTTGTCTCACTCATCTATGTCCTCTTTCCACGCCGTATATTTTAAGTGCCGTCCCGGGCTTTGAAATGTTGTCGTACGAGTAAAAAAAACAAATATGTCCCCCGCGTGACGTTCCAAAGTGCTCGATTCAAATGCAAGCTATGAGGCTAATAGTGCGGTTATTGTGAGACATCTTTCCTTTTATTGCCTTGTTGTGTGTAACAGTTAAGTTTGCCTGAAAATATTTGCATGTGCATGTCGATCATATTCATGCCTAGTGGTCTCCGAAAATTTACAACGGGCCGGGACGGGAATGTCAAATTAAGAATACAATCTGTCACGGCCACCATAAGCATTGTAGTTCTAAGTATATGATAAAATAATTTTAGAGATAATTGGCAGCCTGTAGTAGTTAGAATAAAAATCTGTGAAAACATAAAAAATATACATTTTCCTAATTTATTATAGAATGTAATTAACACGGAATAATCGGGCATATCTAGTAGATTGTTTCTGGCGTGCATAATTGATGAAAATTATTTTCGTGGGATTACCCTGCCATTCAAATATGTATGATTTTTTTCCCTTTTTCCGGATATTGAAAACTTGTTAACCAGTATTATTTAATGTAGTATATTTCATGAAAACGGTTAACCATTATTTTTTTATTGTGACATATAAATACGCCTAAATATTTCAAAAGGACGTCTACCCTTATTTAGAACATGGTAAGAGAAGATGCCACCTTGTATTTTAAGATTAATTCGTACTACCCATATCCTTTCTTTGAAGATTTTCTAGGTTAACAATATTCTCCCTGAATTATATAGTTTTATCATCGATTATATACCGGCTATGTTCTTAAACATTGCTGAAAAGCAGTTCATAAATCTCATTGGTGAAATAAAAGTAAAATATACGTGTTGTAGACAGTTGAGCCTTCGCAGTGACCAGTTGATAGTGAGCGCTTGATAAAATCATTGACCCTTAAGGTAAACATGGACATTAAACGCGCAATGAATATCTATGACGCTCATAAATTGAGGATACTCTCTGTAACATGTATGTAGGTACGACTGAATTTTGAATAAGAGCAAGAGATGCTATTGTAATGACAATATAAAATGAAGTATTTTTTTTCATTTTATTTACCAAGATTTAGAACTTCTAAGAATATACTTTTGATATCGTGGCGCTAACCGTAAACAGTAGATAAGGCAACCAGTAGCTTCAAGAAATTTGTGAAACATGAACTTTTAAGGGAATATTTATTTTAACATAAACGAAAAATCTCGTACCAATTATCACCACTTCCTGTGTCTAATTGCTAACTCTATCCTGTTGTCCTTGGCAACGGAATATCTTATCCATCCGGATATTTCTCGAGGGGATGAGAGGTTTAACACCCTTTTTTTTACCTTCAATGATCCCTCATCCTCTATTGTTGGGTTTCCAAGACCTTTTTTGGAGTTCGAGACGTTGAGATTACGAGCGGAAAAAAATGTTCCGCCCTGCAAGTCACTCGCGTTGCTTGTTCTTTTTGTTTCACCTTTATCTATCATCTTTCACAAAGGCAATTCAGAATGGGGAGTGATGCACCGTCATTCGCCTCGCTTTCTTGAGAAATGGCGTCTTTACTACACGATTAAGCACTTCATCCTTCATATAGGGATAGACGGCACCTCTTCTTGAAACTCCTCCATCACTTGCTGGCATCCTTGTGACCAACGTCTCAAGGTTTTTTGAAGCGGAATCTGTAAAAGGGTTTAAGAAGAGGGTAGAGAGGAAGATTTTATTAATCTGAGCTTTTTCAACTTTTCAGGCTTCGCCTAAAAGAGGAGTATTTATTATTAAAGGTCGACAAATGCAGTTAACCAGCAGTTAAATAATATCTCTACAAATCAAATATGAATGTAATACTACATTCTAGACAAGAATAAACATTCTCTTCACATAAAGTCGAATCAATCATGTCACATTCTAGGTCGTTACAATATTTTTATCATTAGAAATTTCGTTTCCCTAAATGAACGGCCAAATATACTTGCCGCAAAATACCATCGAAGTGTTTTGATCATTTTCTCACATTGCTTGTGGATAGAAGGATAGAACCACGGTGATTTTGAAAAGGTTTTTTTAGTATTATAGTTAATTTTTCTCAAACAATGAACTTTTATAACATAATCCTGTGGTATGTTCTATTCAGTGGCACTGTTTTCTTGTTTGTGGCATAATCTTGTGACCAATATCATAATCCTCTGGACTGTTTCTTAGATTGTGGAATATGGCATAATCCTCTATTCTGTAGCATAATACTCTAGTCCGTGGTATAATCTTCTGGCCAATGTCATAATCCTCTCCACTTTTTTTTAGAATGTGGGAATATCATAACCCTCTATTATGTGGCATAACTCTCTGGTCCGTGGCATAACCTTCTGACACATATCATAATCCTCTGGTATGCTGCTTAGATTCTGGAATATGGCATAGTTATGACGAATGACTTTGCCTAAAAATAGCAAATGATAACCAAATAATCTCTGTGGCTTGAAGTATTACTTGTGTGTGTTTGTGTATTCATATAATATTTAGCGTATTATTGAAAATGTATTCATAAAATTCTTAATTTTTCAAAAAAAATTAATATTATTAAGGGAACATCTTCATAGTACACTCTCCTTGAAACAATATTAATTAAAATCAAGTTCAAAATACGTATATTTATCGTAATTAGTTTGAATTCCCTTCTGAGTAATTCATCCCTCCTAGACATTGTTGACTTATCAGATGATTTTCAGATATTTAGTTGTCAAGTTCATTGGAAATTAAGTTAGTGTTTTACGGGATCGTGAAAATTTTTACTCTTAACGATAGAGGCTAATTTAAAGTTGTGGATCCTGTACCTCCTCTCGTAAACACTAGTATGAAACAAGCTTCGATTCTTGAAATAATTCCTCCCACTAACTTACCCATCCTGTCCTCATTGAATTAAATTGCCTCAGCTGTCCCTGACCATTTAAATAGCGGTACATAATGTAAAGAAACATTTTAAATTATCATTCCAAATTTGTTAAAAATTTTGTTAATGGTGCAAACATCTCCTCCAGAACAAGGCTAAGAAGAACTCTGTTTATTAGGTTGATACACTAGTGCCCCAGTAAGGTAACCAGAACGAAAGGAAAATTGAACAAGTTACAGTTCTCAGCAGAAATATGTTAATAGAATGTGGGAAAAGGAGTAGGGGCACCTTAGTAGCACACCTTAATCAAAGATATAAGGTATGGCTCACGAAAACATTAATCTACATCTATCTACATCTACATAAGTACCCTGCGAGCCACCAAAAAGGTGTGTGGCAGGGGGTGTAGCACCATGAGGGAAGGGTAAGTGTTGAGGGGGTTGGGAGTTAGGTGAGGAAAGGTGGGGGGAACCTGTAGGAAAAAATATATATATATACATATATATATGTATATATACACACATACATATACATACATACATACACACATGTATACACATCCTCGCGAAGTCCCTAACCTGTACGTTAATACTTATTGTAATGATTAATATGGAGGATAATTTAGTATTGTTGTGAAACATGATCGTTGAGTCAAGCGGTTGGGAGTAGATTTAGAAGCTTTTGAGATATCACCTATGAAAACGACTGAAAAATAGAATGGATGGAATGGAAAATAAGCGATAAAGATCTAGGAAGAAGAGGTGGGCGAGAAAAAAGCGCGGAAGACAAAACAAGTGAATTTAGAAGATACAGAGAGGAAATTGGAGGATGAATACAGTTAGAATCCCAGGACAGCGATGATTGAAGGAGGAACTTAATGGACATTTAGAATGGAATGAAATGAGATGGAATGTATTAATAGCTGTTTATGTAGTAATATTATCGTAGACGTAGCCGAGTTATTGTTATGCGCTATTTTAATATGTAATTATCGTTAAAGAATATTTTATGTAATTATAGAATGGCCGTATTAGTTCAATTATGTCAGCATCCATCAAAATGCTACCTTGTCTCGGCGGAAGACTTCTAAAAACATTTTAATTAAAGCTGACGTTAAACATCACTCCTGACATTTTCCCTTTGACAAACGTATTGTTTGTGATAATTGGCCTCCTTTTTTGTGTCTTCACTTTAGTCTGGTTTCTTATGGCCTATATTTATTAAATATTCCAATTATCTCTACTACCCTGGTATACATCAATGATGAAACCCATTATAACTAATTAGCCATCGTATATTTAATCCATGGCAATAAATGTATCACATGTAGTTTCTTCTCCTTTTCCCTTAGAAATATTATCGATGGAAGATTTCCTGGCCGACAAACCTGCGATACCTCTAAGTTTGTAACTTCTTTTTTCTATCACTTAAATTTCGTCCCTAAAAGCATCGAATAATTGACATCATAATACCACGATAGATATTACATTTATGTTTTAGGTACTTTTTTATAATGGTATTAGGTAAGTCAGCTTTAATTAATTTTTTCGTTATTTTTTAAGCAATTCAACATAGAATTCTTATATTAATGACCTCACTAAATTCCCATTTCTCGGGTTAAAAACTTGTTTAAGTGTGTTACTAAAACAAGGACCAAAATGTATCTTTTTATTGAAATTCATGTGAGATGACATGAAATAAAATATAAATCTCAATCTGGTATACTTTTTAGTGGTAAGCGGCCATTTTCCTAATAACAGCTACGAGGGGTTTTAAGCCTCTTACCATTTTAGTCTTCAGTTTCTACGAAAAAATCAAATTCCAAAAATCACATAACAGAGATGACCACCAAAAAACGCAGAAGGAAATTGGGCGTACTCCAAGGGCTGTTTTTATGGCATCGTTTACCGGTTTCGTATTTTATTCTCTCTAGTGAAACCCTAATCATTGAATTCATGCATACTTTGCTGACCAAACACACGAGAGACCGGACTGAAGTACACGAAAAATCTACATGTGAATTAAAATAGTTACTAAAAAAAGGAATTTTGGGTTATTGGGGGAAAAACTGGTAAAGTGATTGGTAAATTTTTGTGGGTCATTTCAAAGGAATAAGGTGTTGGTGTAAATATTGCACACATTTAAATTTTCGCGTGATCCAAAATGATATTTATATGATTCATTCAAAAACAGACTTCTTTAATTAACCAAAATGATGTCGACATACAGTACTTTAAGCAAAGTGCCAGGGTACATGATTTGTTGTACTAATTATTGTGGCATTGGGACATACAAAAGAGGTTTTTTATCATGTAAAATCACTTCTTTATTGTAGATACATGTCACGAAATACACGTTATTATTTTGAAATTAGCTGCGAGGTTGCTTAAATTTTTTAAATAATTAATTCCCCCGACTTTAATTTTTATTTGATGATATCTTTCGTTCTGCTTAAACTGTAATTTTAGCGATGAAATGATAAGACCAAATTCTATTACATATTGCGTTATAACATAAAAAATGTCAATCTTGGCTTGGTAAAGCCATGCTGGTTATTTTTCAATTTCAATATGAAGATTTTCCACCAAGTTACGCCAAAAAGAGTTTTATTTATTTTAACAGTAGTTTTAAATGCATAATTTTGCTTTTGGTTCAATAGTGACAGACATCTTTAATGTTTTTAATGATAAATGAAAGGTTCTTCATTTAGTCAACTCTATGAATGCAATAATTTTCCAAACGCTATCGCAGAAAAATTGCCTAATCATCACTCTCTCTAAATCTGCTACTGATTCTTCATGTTGCTTAGTGAAAAACTTTAATACGTCACGTTGTAAGACGTTTGATAATCCATTTGTAAAATATAAATCACTTTATTTTTACATTTCCTTATAATTTTAATGAATTAATATATATGTATGCATACACAATTCTTAATTTTTAAATTTGTAGTTAGACTATGTATTTAATTGATTTATAATTAGACTATAAATTAATATTGATTGATGATGAATTAAAGTATAAAACAGCATTTCCTTGGAATGACCTCTCGATTTCATCATTACCTCTGAGTCTACATCTGCACTTTTTCTATCATCCATGGCTCTATCCCTACTTTAATCGTTCAATCTAACATTCTTCTTTGTATTTTGTTTTCCCTCTCCCTCTTTTTCCTCTGATTTCTCTTTTTTGTAGCGGCGACCCAATCATTAGAGGGAGGTGTTAGAACTAGAGGAGAGAACTTAACTTGGAGAGAGAACTTTTCGTAACCGTTTTCGCCAACTCGTACCAAAGTTTGATCGTTAGGGTGGCGAACGTGTGAGCATCTTGGAGGCTGGAAAGGCTTCGAGTATCAATTGGTGATTCGGGATAGCGAAATTCTGAACTACCCAAAGACGAGGACTTGTTTGTTAATATTGAAAATTGGTCGGGAGAAACATAATTGGCTCTACTCGGAAAAATTGAGGACCCATGCCTCTTTCACGTACGTCTTTTGGCAATAAGGAATTTACAATCAATTTACTCATCCTGGCCTCATGATCGTTACCCATCTTTTTTTAAGTTTTGGGAGTTTTTTTTTCAAGTATCCAATAATTTTCAGTTAAATTTATTAAACTATCAGATAATTCATACAATCCCATTATGATACATCCGATAATTGAACGAGTTGGTTAAAATATACAATGAATGAATGAATCATTGCACACTACTTATGAACTGTTCAGTCATGACATTGTTCACTCATGATTCATCAGTCCTCCCCTTGTTACGCATGAACCGTTATGTTTCGAAAATGCATTGGTTTAATCAGTACTTAACATTATTTTGTGACGTTGAAGATTCTGTAATCGCCATCAATGGCAGAAGAGTGGTAATTATACTGTGAATGTAGCTTTGGTGTCGTACGAGAAATCTTTCAAGGATCTCTGGCAATTGAATAATCACAATGGAAAGAGCAAATGAACAAGGTTCAATGAAATTGCATGTCTCAAGGCCTAACGTACAATACGTACAACTTGTGATGTCGAAGTTGAAGAAATTCACTACATTTTTTCACGTAATTATGACATAGTCACTTATTGGTTAATTTTGGCTCCATAGCCAATTTCAGCTAAAACAGATAATTTTTTTTATTTTTGTCAACATCTTTACTATATTTTGACAACTGTAGCATTACATTGATTTCATTTTCAGCTGATATTCTCTTCACCCAATATGGGCAACGGTACACATCTTCCATGGTCTTTTTAATGTAATCCGTTATCGGTTTCAATTTACAAAATTCTCCATCACGTACTTTCTTCTAACATTATGCTCGTTAATGGGTTTTTGTCGTGCGTGTTATGTGGATTAACCGCTTCACAGCGATATTTTTGCAAGTGTTGGTTGTTCTTCTATCTTTCATTGGATTTCATATTCGTGACCGAACTTCACAATGAAGTCCCAGAACCCATTGTCTCATTGTCGTGTCTTTTTGATAGCATTACGAAGTAATAAAACTTTTCTAAACCTATTCCATGTTAAACAGCACCCTTCCTTCTAAAGATCTTTATGCTTTTTTAGTTTCCTTCGCGTTATAGAATTCTATTCATTTCTCTCTGTTGTCAGAAGCCACCTTCGCTCAATTAATGTTGAAAATATTTTCCCTTTAGAGCATATAATGGTATATATCAAAAGTTTGTGAATAAATTACGTTCATTTTCGAATCCATTCTCTTTGGAGGCCTTGCACCATTTGTATATGTATTATTGATTTTGTCGGAGTGTGGATTGGCAAGCTGTTAACCGAACAATTCTCTTTAATTCCAACTTTGGACCGGCGTCAGCGCAAATGAGCCGCCCAGTGTATCCATCATATACCGGTGGCCTTTTGGACAGTGGTAGTAGAGAAATCTATAAAAGAAAATGATTAAGGAATAACAGAACACTCACTAACACACATGGAATGGTAATTTCATGGATTCCTTGGATAGTAAAACAATGTCACCCCTGAATATCTCTGGACAGATGGCAAACGGGCTACCAATAATGTAAGTGCCCTCCGTCGAAAAGATTTCCTCTTTCTTGCCACAGAGGAACTTGAAAGAGCAAGATAAGGACGGTTGGAGATGTCTTCAATTAGAACTAAGAAGAAACGTATCATCCTTATTCACCAAGGAAAGGGAAAATAAATACATTATCGTTCATTATCTGAAGGCTCTCAAGGCATCGTTTTCTTTCTGTAGGTAGCTTTTTCCTAAGAAATGACGTTCTTAATGAGTTACTTATGTTATTTTTCATTGAATATGTCCTCCGGTGTAGTTTTTATCTTCTAACATTTCCCTGAGATATATTCGATTTCATTCTTTCCTTGCCGAAACAATAAAATTCTCTACAAATTGAATCATGTCTATCTGTACCTCCGATATTGTCCCCCCTCTTTCTCTACAAAAACTAACTTTTTATCACTGCCTCGCCATGTCGATTGCTTTTGAAATGTATAGGTTAAAAAGTGGCTATGACAGATTTCACCTCTGCCAACCAACTTTTTTTTAATTGATGTCTATTTTTCTAATTTTCGAATTAATGCCTTTTTAGCTTACAATTGCGCCCACATAACATTATTTTCTGTACGAATATTATTTGGTAATATGTCTTTAAGCAAATTAGTTAAATGATGAAACACCGGATTGCTAGTCTAGTAATTCGAAGGAGGAGGAACGGGATCAGGCGACTCGATTCCTGGGACTTATGCAGCATGGTCAGCTATGTATGTATAGTAACATTGCATAAACACAAGGATAACAACTCGTTGAATAAATCTTTAATATTATTTCAAATCAACACTACACACCTTTGTTTAATTACCCTTAATATCTTTGTCACGTTTTGGTGTATTATTTTTTTTGTTTGATGCTTTTCAACAATTTTTTCCAGCGTTAAAAATTTTGATTGGTAGTTCGATTAAAAATGTTGCGTGAATCGCTTCCTTCTTCTTGCATTTCTATTCGTCGTTAGAAGCTATTTTGACCTAATTTACTTTTCTGAGAATCAGTGATAGTTATTTCATAGCCATTCTCAAACCGTAAGCATTTCGTTGGTTTTAATAGGAAATTTATTTAATTTCAAGTTGAGATAAATTTTTCTTATAAAATACGCAATTAAATAATTTATTATAAAATATTTTTCCGTTTTTTGACCGCAGAAGGTGAAAAATTAACTTTATCAATAATTTAAATGAGTACTTTATGAAAAATTAGAGTATAAATGTTTTTACACCATCCGCAAACTGTACAGTTTATCATGTAATCATTTAAAATTCACATTTTATGGTTATGAGCTCCACCAGACAAATTAAATTTCAAAATTTATCGTTAAGGACGTGAAGTTGACTTTTAACTATTTCTTCCCGGAGCTTTTGACGGTTACTGTGAAAATTATGGGAAAAGTAAAAGTTAACAAATGTTTTTCGCTCACTGCGGTAAAGAACATCCAAAAATAACTTTCCATTCCGCATTTCAGAGAATGAAAGTAAAAAAAAAACCTCTGAGGTTCCACTGAACCTTTGGTCGGTTTTCTTCAATTCGCAGTATAATGAAAAAATATTAAACACCGTGCAAGTTTAAGGGGGTTCAACGGCCTATTCATTTCTCCTTCTGTGCCCGCCTGCAGCTTCCTGGGAACGAATCGGAAAACAGGAAATCGCACATCTTCCCTCTGAATTACTCGAGGGTCCGACTTGAAGGAAGCGACTAGAATATGTACGACGAAACACGTGTGCCCTGGACGACCTTGCATGCACATGCGGTGATTTTGAAGTCTCCGCGGTGCCTTTGCCGAGACGGAAACTCCTTTATCTCCTCTCCAGCGGGGTTTTTTTTCCGAGGCGTTGTGCATTTATAAAACAGGACAACATCTCGAGGAGAGGACTTCCTCGAACGTCGGCGTATGCTACGGCTAAGTTGTGGGCTTTGAATCCCTTCGGTTTTTATGCGCGCGGTGCGACGACTTCGTTCAAAGGGCTCATGGACGTCGGCGGCATCTCCTTCCGTTTTCTCCCGCGAGGAATCGCGAGTGCGATGGGTGGTTCAAAGAGAAACGGAGTCCGGTCCGGAGGAACGGGGGGGAAGGTAGGCGGGACGGCATGGCGTCTGGAGTTTTGGGTTCGCCCACCTCCTGCCGGCGATGTTGAAGGGGGTCGTTACGCGCTCATTAATTCTAGGGCGAGGCAAAACAGTTTTCGAACGCCGTTCCAACGGTCTGATGCCTGGGAGGCAGTTTAAAAATCAACAGCAACAGTCATCAATTCTGGAAGTGGTTTGATGAGGTTCTCTCTCGATTCATCCCTTTGCTCTCTTTCTACGGACCTCTCGTGCATTCATTTGCACGTCATACCAACCATTTTATGTCTTTTGTTTTCAATACTTCCAAGTCTTACGCCTATAATTCTCTTCCGTGAGTTCTCCATTCATCGTTGAACGTAATAGTATGTTACCGGATTCCTACGCGGCACCGTTTCTTCGGGAACACTGTCTATGTTTTCATATTGCTTCTATTTGCTTTGTCCGCAATTCCTTATTTTTCCTTATTATTCCTTTCTTTTTGCATTTTCACTGATGGCAGCCCTCTTCAGACTATCGTACTTTGAAACGATTCCTACATCCCTATTAAGTATTCATCAGACAACCTTCTTCTATCCTTTCACAAATTCACAATGTATACATATTTTCATTTATGATAATTTCGAATAGTATACAGAACCTGTAAAACAGAAGGGCATTTTTCACTCTGAAGATCCGGTTGCCTTTGCGTTCAGAATTTCATCACAATTCTAATTTGATTGCGGGGGCCTTTTATGGGATCCATAATTGGCCACGGTTGTTAATTGCATATTTTAAATATTTTATTTGCATTTTTTGCATCCAATCCGCGACGGCAGTTTGAATATATCCAGTATTCTTGTCTCTTCGTTGTCAATAGCGAAAATAGGGATTGATAATCTAAGTATGGAAACTGTGTTGAATACACCCGTTTTCTATCACTCAGCTAATACGTTTTTATCTGGGAAGATTTTGCGTATGTAGGCATGAAAAATTAATGTATCACATTTTTTGGCTGTTCGGATTTTATACGAGGTATCTCTTGTACGATATTTCTCCAAGCAGAGTTAAAAAAAATTTTATCTCTGTCAAAGATTTTCAATTTTCAATTCAGTAAATACTTTTGTCTATTCAAATCGCAAAGCATGACCTTGAAATGAGATGACACTGCCATAGAGTACTGCTCTATGGGTTAGGCATGTATGTAACCGGTTGTAAACAGTTCACGCTATGGAAAGACAATGGGAATTTAACTACTATGCTCTTGTTACAGAGTGAATTTTTACAGAGTAAATCTGAAATTTCATGTGCATTAGGGCGAAACATGTCTATGTTTTTGTCCGAGTTATTAATTTATATTTAGCCTATCATTAAGTGAACAAGGGTATCGTTTCCTTTCGTTTTGAAGAGAAACTCTAAATGGACCTATATATATATATATATATATATATATATATATATATATATATATATATATATATATATAATTATATGTATCTGTATATATAATTTACCGAAGATTCCGAAATACGTGTGTATCTATACTTGTGTTGGCTGACGCCTTCTCACTACTCCGTTCTTCGTTTGAATTACACAGGCCTACAAAAAAAAAATTTTTTTTTGGTGTCGGGAATCTTTGTGTTGATTTTAACTATATTTGTAGAGCTGAATCCAAATATGAAATCCGTTTTTATTTAACAGCTCTACTTTTTTAGATATGGCACATCTTACGATTAGTTGTTTTAATATTTGATATATTCCGGAAAATAATTTTCAAAGTTAAATAAATCTATAAGTATACATGGGAATATATGGTAAAAGAAAATAGGAAAAATATTACAGACTTTGTGAAACGTACATACTTGGGACATTTTGGTGTTAAGCTTGGTGACCAAGATAAAACATGGGCACCGCATTTTGTGTGTAAAACATGTACTGAACATCTGCGGCAATGGACAATAGGACAAAGGAAAAGTCTAAAATTTGGTGTTCCAATGGTGTGTAGAGAACCTGTAAACCATATTGACGACTGTTATTTTTGCATAGTAAATGTTTCGGGAATTAATCGAAAAATCGCCACAAGTGGACATATCCAGATTTGCCTTCAGCTAGACGCCCGGTACCCCATTCAGAAGAAATACCGATCCCAATATTTCAGACGTTACCAGATATATCTAAGGAAGAATTTGAGTTATTTGAAAACATTTCTCATTCTATTGACGATAGTGGCAGTGACTACGAGGGGGTATCAACAATTTCTCAACTATTTAATCAAGATGAACTAAGCGATCTTGCTAGAGAACTGAACTTATCGAAGGAAGCATCCGAACTACTAGCATAGAGACTGCATGAAAAGAATTTACTGCAACCCGGTACAAAAATAAGTTTTTATCGCACAAGGGAAAAGGATATGCTACCCTTCTTTACTCAAGAAGACAATCTTACATTTTGTTTAGACGTTAAGGGTCTTTTGGAAAAAATGGGACTACTATCACAATATGATGCTAGTGATTGGCGTTTGTTTATTGATAGCTCCAAGCGTAGTTTAAAATGTGTACTTCTTCACAATGGTAACAGGTTTGGCGCAATACCAATCGCTCATTCAACTAAAATGAAAGAAGAATACGATACAATAGCTGTGGTCTCACAGAAGATAAAATACCAGGAACATCGCTGGGTGATTTGTGTAGATTTAAAAATGGTGAACTTTCTTCTTGGGTAGCAAAGTGGCTTCACAAAATATCCTTGTTTCTTGTGCCTCTGGGATAGCAGGGACAGACAAAACCACTGGATTAAGAAGGAGTGGCCTAAGAGAGAAAACTTGGTTGTTGGGAAAGAAAACATCATTGCTGAATCTTTAGTTGAAAGAGAGAAAATCATCCTACCGCCTCTACATATTAAACTAGGCCTAATGAAGCAATTTGTAAAGGCTCTTGACAAGGATGGACGATGCTTCGGCTGCTTAAGACTAAAGATGCCCCATATAAGTATTGAAAAACTCAAAGCTGGTATTTTTGAGGGGCCACAAATCAGACAACTAACAAAGGATCCTGCTTTCAATCAAAAGTCAATGAATGAGATTGAAAATATTAGTTGGATGTCATTTGTTGAGGTCATAAAAAATTTTCTAGGAAATCACAAAAGTGAAAATTATATTGAGCTGGTAAACATTATGCTCAGTAACTTCAAATCACTTGGATGTAATATGAGCACAAAAGTTCACTACCTACACAGCCACTTAGACAATTTTCTTGGAAATTTAGGAGACACAAGTGAAGAACAAGGTGAAAGATTTCACCAGGATATAAAAACAATGGAAGCTCGCTACCAAGGAAGATAGGATAACCATATGATGGCAGATTACTGTTGGTGCTTAAAACGAGACTGTTTGAACAAAGTGCACTCAAGAAAATCGCGCAAAAGAAGCTTCCGATGTGTTGAGTGATGTTTTTATGTATTCTTTTTCTTTTCAATTTGTTTTATTACAGTAAAAAATTTTAGTATTTGTGTTCAATTGTATTGTAAAATTCGGTTGTGTTTGTGGGTGATTTAACAGCCCTAGAAGTAAATTAAATCTTTATATTTAGTGGGTTTTATTATTAATATAATATTCCCATATCATCATGTAGAAGATTTTTTTACGTAAGTAACAACATATCTATATCTTGAAAACTATAGCTGATAGGAAAAAACTAGTGTCATAATTGGGTTCAGCACCCCAGTTGTTCTTTAAATCAGCATTAAAAGCTCCGGCACCAAAACCACTGTTGCCCTGTGTTATTAATATAATATCCCCATATCATCATGTAGAAGATTTTCTTACGTAAGTAACAACATATCTATATCTTGAAAACTATAGCTGATAGGAAAAAACTAGTGTCATAATTGGATTCAGCACCCCAATTGTTCTTTAAATCAACATTAAAAGCTCCATCACCAAAACCGCTGTTGGCCTGTGTTATATATATATATGTATGTATAAAACAAAGGTTTTGCGATTTTCCAGGAAGAAGAAGGCTAAGCTAAGCATGAAAATATAAGGGGAAAAATTAGAGCAGGTAGAACAGTTTACGTATCTCGGAAGTGTTCTGGACACACACGGTCAAAGTAATAGGGACGTAAGGAGAAGAATTGCGCTAGGTAAGGAGGCTTTTTCAAGGAGGAGGAAGTTGAGGACGGGGACGATGAGTAGGGAGGTTAAGACAAGGATCGTAAAAACTCTGATATGGAGCTAACTGGAACTATGTACGGCGCGGAAATGTGGTCGCTGAAACAGGAGGATAGACGTAGATTGGAGGCTTTTGAAATGTGGGTGTGGAGAAGAATGGAGAAGGTGAAATGGACCAAATAGAATAAAATAAGGGAGTACTAGGTATGGTGGGCGAGGAGAGTATATTGCTGGAAGAAATAATAGGGAGGCAGGAAAAATGGATAAAGGGTGTATTGATCGACAGTGGGATGTTGAAGACTATTATAGAGGGGAGAATATTAAGCGAACGAGGAAAGGGCAGGAATAGGATAGGGATGTGGGACGGGATGAAGGGAGCAAGGAGGTATAGAGAGACGAAGAGGGGTTTTTTTATAGAGTAGGATGCTGTATTTTGTTTTTGTTGGGAGATATTTATTTGGTAGTTGGGCCCATCGAAAATCTACCCTAACCGGTCAATTACTACTTATATATATATATATATATATATATATATATATATATATATATATATATATATAGACTAACGTAAACAGGTTTTTGTGTTTATTTAGCTAACTGATCAGTTCCTTAAATTGTTAGTTATGGAACAATGAAAATTGCTTCGTTTTTACATGGTTTTAACTACAGACAAAAGGAACTTACCTAAAACGCGAATGAAGTTGACAGGAGGCGGCTTCATCGTTGGACGGCCAAGTCAATCGCAGTTTTCCGCATCAACTTTTTCAATACCATGGTTATAGATTTCATTACCTCATCTTGTCGACGCCGAAAACGAGTCTTTTTTTCCGTTTTCTGCATCCTCGACTTTCCTCGGCTACAATAGTGCTCCCCAACCCCTTTTCATTCTCATCTTCCTTTTTCCAATCTCCCTAAACCAGTTCATCCCCCACTCCTTTTCCTCCCTTCACATCTCCGTCGACCACCATACACGCCCAAAGACCATTTCCTACGTGTCCCAACGTAGGAAAAGAGGAAAATCCCCTTCTCCGAAGAAGATGATTTCTCCAGAAAGGCACGTGACGTCTTCCTCGGGGAAATCCCGTGTTTTAGAGCGGCTTATTTATTTTCAGGATTTCGTCCCTTTCGTTGACACTCCGTCTTCCTCCTTTCCTCTCATTCCCTGTAACTGATCTCCGACGTCTGGTTGAGGAGACTTAAGGAATCGATCCGTGGTTTTCAAATCGCGAGGTCCCGTTGAGCCATGTGGAAAGGTCGATTTCTTAAAAATAATCCCTACGGGTCAAGCCAGAAAGATTTGTTTCCTCTTTTTTTTCGCAGCGGCCAGTAAAAAATAAAGACATGGCTAAATCGTTCCAAGTAGCTCTTTACGTCTTATATGTAGTATTAGTGTTTCTAGTAAGGATGCCAACAAATTTTTAACTCCCAACGGAAAGATAGCACGCAGGTAGAAACCCTGTCTCATGAATTTTTGTGAGAGTTTTCTATGCCTAAAAAAATCGTTTTCATTGAAAAGAAAATATACTGCAGCAAACAAGAGAAACTCATCTCATAGGTATATAACAGGAATGTGGAAATCAGAAACATAACATCTCAAAAGTAAGTACTATCGGTAGAACCACCGCAGGTCGTTCAAGACCGAATTATAAAATGGAACTTGGAAGTTTAGAATCAGGCATCGAAGGAGAATTCTGCTAGAAAGACCTCTACGCAAAATTGATTGTTCTTCAATAGAATCAATTTAATTCAAATTAAACTATGAAAATCAATTCTTTCAACTTTTCAGTTCCGATTTTTACTCAGGTGAAAAACGCGACCACATATCCTAGGGTTTTTGGGTCACAAAGTCACCTCGATCGTTATTTTATTGCACTACAAAGATTCTCAAAGGTCTTTGAATGGATATGACGGCGGTAACAAAACAATCTCAAATCCAATTGGCAATTATTTTTTAAATGCATTGAAAAATACGGTGAATTGGTAATTAATTTGTACGTACTTCACGAGTCGTCGTGAAAAGAATTCGCTTTGATTCATATTACATTTTTAGTTTTTGCTCATGAAGTTGAAATCTCTGAGACTTGTATCATAGAGAATTCTTTTCCTTCTTGATACATTGATAATCTTGTTTGTGAATTCCAAATTTCAACTGGTTAATTGTCTTATTTAAAAGCTCAAAGGATACTTTTTGATTAGAGAAGTATTTGATAAAGAAACGGCTGTGCTACTATAAATATGTAACATCAAACTATCCCAAGAAGATGCAGTACTTTATCCCATGTAGTTTTATTTATTCCACAGTGGTGGGTTTTTGTAAAGAAGTAAAGGCTTAAGTGAATCATTAAAAAATCGAAGTAAGTCAATGAATAAGTACAAATATGAAGAGAACTTGCTTTTGCAAAAATTCGTACTCTCTCCTCTCTTGTCTAAAATGTAACAAAGAATGTGTGTTTTCTTCATATGCAGCGCAATCTCGGGTATCTGTCATCTTTTATCAAATATAGTGTGAATTAATGCCAAACTTGCTTATTCAATAGAAGAGAAAACATTTATATTCCTCTGTTAAGAATTGAAGGAACTGATATATATTAGTTTATCTTTTGTATACGAGTATATATGTCTATAGAGGCATAATTCTTAATCACCACTGAAATCTTTATAAACTGTCTTATGTGATTGTAATATACTTATAAGAGCTTAAGGTTGATTATTGGTGGGTTTTTGGATTCATATTCACTGTCGTGTCATCGGAAAACCAAAATCATCCTAAAAACATTTTATGCCAGAAATTTGGGGAATCCGCAGGGTAGGAAATAATCATCCTCCTCTGAATGTTCGTGTTGTTTTCGTTGTGGATCATCGTTCGAGATAACTTCTACCCTAAACTTTGAGTGTCATTATTCCTATTGATCGTGTTGGATATTGGAAGCTAAGATATGAAATTGTCTTGGCAAAGTAGGGTTGGACTTCGGTAAAAAGTATTTGGATGCTTCTTTATAACATATAAAATTTATTTCGGAAAATTATTGTACCGATTTGCACCCGTTTATATTGCTATGAAATGCGTAATTTTAAGCATTCTATGCATAAGTCCCTGATACCTTTTGCAGTGGGTCAAAATGTAATACATTTTCTACTTTTCTAAGTAAAATAGTAGTTTAGAGAGAGAGACTCTCTGGAACATGTTTTTTTCCCAAAACGTCTCCCTAAGCCTCTCTCCACGGTTTTTCTTAGGTTTACTTTCATTACATCAGTAAATAAATTGACTCAGGATGGTAGAAAAGTTATCTGCTCAATTTGTTATTGAGCGCTCATTTTTGTCTCTTCCGCCAATACGAAAATCATTGTAGGACAATATGTGAAAGTATCAAGATATTTTAATGAAAATATTATTAAATAATATTCTTAAATGTGGTGTATTTTGTTCACCCATTAGGTGATGCTATTTTTCCACTAGTAAAGGATCTTTTCAGTAATGGTTTTGAAATTTTCCTGAGAAAAATGGCTTCAGAAAAACATTTATTTACCTGACTTGGAATGATAAAGGCATAAATAATTAAATAATCATTAGGATCCATTAATAAATAAGAGAAAACACATCTTTACCTTGTGTATTATCGTGGGTAGTGGTTCTAGAAATCAATAGGTACATTGAAATCCTATCATAAAGCTGGGCTCAAGAAATCTTATTGCTGAACTCACAGCTAGTAGCATTCGCGTAATGGCTATTAACTTTTATATATAGCTCCTAATACTTATTAATATTTTCATCCAATAAAATGTCGCAGTGATAACAGCAATCGTGCATGTCATAGCATTGTGGTTACTGAGCCGCAGTCCTTTTCTGCACGACTTAAACAGCAAGACCGTAAATATACTACTTCTGGTTATTACCTTAATTCGAAATGATTTCCTGGGTCATTGGTCAATTCTCTGCAGTATTTTAACTGCAGGCGAGATAATTTGATAGACATGATCGAGACGGGCAAGTAATTATTCGTACTTGTGATTTACCCACCGCGATACTTTCTGCTTGAATATATGGTATGGGAGGAGGGAGGTGCGCTCTATGGGTGCGTGGGAGGCTGAAGGCGAAGAAAATCCCGTGAATTAAAGAAGCCAACGGGTTTATCCCGTGGCCTCCCATTTCAGGGAGCCGGCTGCGGGTTAGGGGTTTCCGGGAATGTAATTGAGATTAATGTGGGGAAGGAGGCATTCGTTGGTGGTGGGGAGTGTGGAGCCGGGTTCCATCTGTGGCGAGGGACGGGGAAAGAGGTCGGGGAGAGCCCGTGGGAGGAAATGTTGGGTTATTTCGGAGTCAGATCCCCGTGCACACTCCTCGGAGGGCGGTGGTGAAAGGGGGTCGAGGAGAAAGCCATCCGGGAAAGGAAAGTGTCAAGAGATTCCGGGGCGCTTTTCAGAGGATAGCATCGTGATAAGTTGTCCTAGGGGTTTTATGGACGCTATCTGAATGCGTAAAGAGGCGAGTTGCGTCAGAAACCCACTCCCACAACTACCTTGGATACCTGTTTTTACGCCGACAGCAGTTTTCTGGAAGGGTTCAACTATATTGACTTTATTTTCATCAATAATTGAAGATTTGAGAAATCCCTTTGCTTATTTCTCTCGTGGATAAACAATATTCATGATCGTCAAGTCATTCTTACGATTATAATGGGTTTGGCTTCAATGCTACCTGATAGTCAACTGCTTACATTAATGATTATTATTATTAACAATTGTTTTTAATGGTGGCTATTTTATGGAAGATCCAGTCGCGAATTTTAAAAGCAGGTCTGAATGCTTTTTTAGTGTCGTCCTTTTTCCAGGCATTTGAATATTCCGGTGTTGCCTGAGTTTTAAGTGTTGGGTGCTTCTCTGTGTGGAAAGAAAAAAAAGAATTACGTTCAAGTCACATCATTGAATGAATACGTTAACACCATGAAAGTGGGGGGGGAAATGCAGCTTAAAAGCCAAGAGAATGGAAAAATTAATCTCATACCTCTCTGGAAGTCATCTAAGTATTAGGGGAAATAATAAATGTAAGTGGTAGTTCAAGGAAATATAGTTTTTTTACTGTTACGGAGCCTTTCATGAATTCCTTACGTATTAAAAAAAACTAGCAGCGTACATTTTGGCTTTTCGTTAATATCCTAATCATTTTTCGATTACTTTTTCCTCTATTCCAGTTGCTGAAGTAATAAGCATAAATTCCTAGAGTGATTAAAATAATATTTATAAGATCTGTTCGTTTTCTTATTTCGCAAAAGACATGTCTCTGCGAGTTTTGAAAATTGCGGCTCTCAAGAAATATTTAATGTGCGATCCGGAAACGTTTGAAGTTCTCTCCTTCACCTAAGATCAACACGACTGCTGCCTTCATTTCCTCATAACTCATGGCTTTATCTGAAATATTCAGGATGTCCCACATGATCGATTATTTACTCACATGAATGATGGATTCAAAAGTTAAAAGCCGCCGGAATACATAAATATATCTAAAATTATGTACAAAGAAATGGAGAAAAATTTCTTTCATGATTGATTTTTTAAAAATAATTCTGATAATGTAACTTAAGATTTAAATTAATGCTATTTGGCACGTCCAAATTTGCATAAATTATTCTCTACCACTTTTAATAATATAGTCCAGTAAATAAGATAATGTGAAAACATACTTTGTTTCAGTGTTTTAAAAACCATGTTTTTTCATCAGGTTAAGTTGGAAACTAAGAATTATTTAAATTAAAGAACCTCTTTTTTGCTCATACATGAACTTATACAAGGATCTTATTTCAAATGATAGCTAATGGAATATGGAGTATACATTGACATTTAACAATCCCCTTAAAGAATATCACTCTTGACAAATGCGAAAAAACGAGTTGATTTAGCATTTCTCCAAATGAATATATCAATTTTGAGCAGCTAATTGCATCCTCCCCAATCTTCCCCAGCCTTAGCATGTTTTTTCACATTACAGCTGAGTTACATCGATGGAATCCTCGACTTCTAGACACAGAATATATAATAACTGTGGAGCTTTTGGCATTAAAGTTCTGTCATATATTTCTCGAGATAAATCATAACTTTTTCCATTAAAAGTGATTTATGCAAGATGCAGGATATCTGTATATAATACAATCAAGTCACAGTCAGACCTCCGCTGATTGAACGCTGATGTGTTGCTAAAATGTGCCTTTTTTCAAAGTGCTCACCTGTTTTATGGATAGATTAGATAAACTATTTTACAACACGCTATGATTAACTCGCGGTTTCAATAAATCATTTAAATCTCAGTGAAAACATTTTTATTTTTAACCAGATGTTTGGTTTGGTTGACGAGTGCAGAGCACATTTAGTTCTGAACCCTATACGGGATGTCAAATTCACATACCAGGGTAGGAGGGCCAGTTCCTTTTGCCTTTTCGCCTCTTGTTTCACAGGAAGATCTGGTACTCGTAAAAAAAACAGCTTGGGAGGTGATGAGGAGCCAAGAGTCACCCGGAATCAAACCCAGACCCTCTAGTTTGTAGTTTAGTTCTTTATCCTATGAACTACCGCGCGACTTTCGTTACGGTATCAGTTTTAATTTTAAATTATACAAAATTAAAGCTGAATTTATCAAATGCTCTTCGCAGCGATTTCTCATGAAAAATAATGCCGAAAAACAAAAAGCTGCAATTTTCTATTTATGTCATAAAAATTTACCGAAGCAGTAGCTATAACTTTTAAATAAATCGATTTCACTGCACAATGACTTTGATGTATCAGATTTTCTCAATTTTCATAGAAAAATCGTCTTTTCGCGGTAATTAATTTTTATCGTTAAATTGCAATAAATAACTTAATTGAATATTTTCACCTGGTGAAGGCAAATAGACATTTTATTTTTATTCCATATATATATATATATATATATATATATATATATATATATATATATATATATATATATATATATATATATATATATATATATACAAACACTAAGATAATAAATATTACACACACAGAAACATAAAAGAAGGACACTTACAGTAGATATTTACGTTTCGACGGCACGGCCGTCGTCATCAGAATATATATATATATATATATTTTAACTGGGTCGCGGTGGTCCGGGGGATAGAGCGTTGGACTACTGATCGAAGGGTCCGGGTTCGATTCCCGGGCACTATGGGAACCTGCAGCTCCACCCAACCTATGTGATTTTTCGGGGAAATGAACTAGACCCCCACCCTGATGTGTGAATTGCACACGCCGTCGGGCTTCGTGCTGGGTGAACTCTACCATCACCTGCCAAACCGACCTTCGGGTTGATTACTGTGTTTATGGTTTTTTTAGTTATATATTACTAAAATTTGTTCCTTCCATGGGACTTGTGCAAATAACTCTCCATGCTTACCGGTTTAATTGAGTAATGAATTAAGATCGGAAAATTAAGTCATTGCGTTTTCATTTGGTATGAAAGCACATATACATGTAAATGCGAGTTTGAATATATGGTAAATGATACCATGCTAAATTTAACTTATACGTCTTACTCAGAAGGCTTTCTTAGGAACTAATGTTGCATGCACTATATGGCTTTTTCTGCTATTCTCATTGCTGCTGCAACGGAATTGGGATGTTGTTGAATATTTTATTTGGACCAGGTGCTTAAGTGATAAAACTTTAATGAGAAGAGTATTAAGTTTGTGTGCCGGAGAGAAATATCCTACTGCCTCTTTGCGTATTCATGAAAATTTTAAGGCTCCCGAAGTAAACTAAATTGCAGGAATTTTGTCGTCATTAAAGGTATTCTAGAAGTCACCAGTGAGTGTAGACATTCTGAAAATGTATGTACAATGCATTCTATATTATTCCCTTATTACGCATTCAAAGAAATTATTGAACTGACTTTTTAACTCCATGTTGAAAGTTCTAAGCAACGAAAAATTAATATTTTTTTATGAAAAATTGTCCAAGTACTATAACTCTAATACTCTAAACTCTACGTTCTTGGAGTGATAATTCCGAGTTATATTTTGTTGTAACAACCGATTGGCGTGTATGATTAGTCACACCTGTGTATTTTTTTGTGCATGGTATGTGCAATTATGGTAAGGTGTTTCACTTTGTCTGAAAGAACGCGATGCCGTTTTAGTCCTTTTAATATTTTTAGAAATGTATTCAAATTCTGAAGTGTCCATTGTAACAAAAGCGAGTTAATAGAGAGCAGCGTGTTGTATCATCTGATGTGGCCGCGAACAAATGAATGCTGGAACAAATACTCACTTGAGCATTCGGTTTTATTAATAATTAAGTGAAAAAATAATGAATGGTGAAGAATAAGGCAACAGTTTAGGTCTAATGTTTTACTATACAGCTATCGGTAAATTTTTTCTTGCATTGACGTCCTAAAATAGAATACCGCGCTTCAAAATTTCATTTGTTACCCGTTCATTTGTGTTCATTGCCTGAGATTGAACTCGGGAATCTTCTCAGTAATTTCCTAGTTTATTCTTTGAGACCCCTCCTCATCTGAGGGAGGATTGGTTGTCGTAAATAACTAACGCGTGACTAACCTTGAATTTCCTTGAATATTTTTCTCTCTTGAGTGTGTACATTTCAAGCCCAGTTTATTTTAACTATTGATACCCCTGACCAGGTGGAAGACCCGAGAAAACTTTTCCAAGCAAATACGCCGGGAAAGCACAAGACCTTACTCATGATAGTACATTTTATCACAATTTTTAGTGGTAAACATAACATTGTTTATCCTCAAATTGCATGAATTAGTTTTTATACGCTATTTAAAATCTCGCAGTGCCCGCATCGTAAAATAACCTCTTTCCTTAATTAGTGACAGAAAAAACTATGAAAATGTTTCATTTCATGTAAATTTTCTCCATTTTCGTTGCTGGTATTATGGGAAAAAAGTTCACCGTTTAGTCGACCTAATGTGATAATCGGTGCCATGAGTTACGTATGAATTTTACAATAAAAATATATTGAAATTCTATGGAAAGTTATAATAAAAATAATATTAAAGGGTGAATAAAAAACGCATGTAAATCAGATTTAACATCATCCGCAAGCATAACCATGGCAGTGCAAGAAAGCGAGTAAGCTTAAACATGAATATTGTCAGAGATATAACCTCATAGAGAATTAAAAATTCTAATAATAATAGTAATATAGCAGTAGAATAATAGAGTGAATAAAATTTTAAGGACGATTCAGGCAGCCCCAGAAAATATATTGGCTAAAAGAAGGTAAAATTGTTTGTAAGGTTCCTGAAATTGTCATGAAGAGGTGTTAAAAAGATCATAGGTCTCATATTTGGCATCTTAAAGGAAAGAAAATGCCGTCCTTGAAACACTCCATTTTATCTGCAACGGTATTGTTGTTGGTTATACTATTGGCAGAAAATTTAATCTTAGGAAGGCTTAATTCAAGAGAAACAGATCTAATTCCGTCGGACGCAAATAAACTAATTTTGTGTGGGTTCAAATTTGATACATTAGATTGTGTGCGTAAAAGGTGCGATAATGTTGAATAAATCATTGTATGTGAATTTTCGCCTCCTTTTACGACTCCATAAATGCATATCCAATTTGTAACGCGAAATTGAAGTCATTTAAAATGATATTAACAATATCACAGTATTTTTATTTAAGTGAGGGTAAGGATAGTCAATATATTGGACGTATTTCATTTCTATCTGCTTATACTGTGAATCTACAATAATATTTTCATATATAAATTAAAACTTGATGAAAGTTTATCGTCTAAAATCGCAATGAAAAGTATCTACATGTATCTTTATGCGATGACAAAGAGGTAAGAATTCAAACTGAACTTTGACAGTTATCTTGATTTCCTTAGAAGAAGCAAAGGGCTTCATGAAAGTATAATCAAGATGATTTCATACTTGGAAGCCTGGTGAAGAGCGTTTGACAACATCGAGACATGGATACAAACGAATGAATTACACGTCAAATGAAGTATAGCCTCTAATTTTGTGGTAAGATAAGTAAGAGATATGTAGGACTTCATTGGAATAGTCTTGACTGCTTCCGGAGCACGGCCGTCGCATAGAGAGAAGGAGCGGAGTAAATTTTCTTTAATCACGAGATGGATCAGTGCTCACGACCTTGATCCTTCCGAAGCAGAATCCTGAAGAAGTGAAAGCGGCAACACGAGGCGGTGGCTCAATGCCCATGGACACTATCTCTCTCTAGGCTACTCCACAGTTCCCGCAGCGATGGAAAAAAATAAAGAAGTCCGCTCGAATTGCCCGGAGATAATGGAAACTGCTCCCCTCCTATCGCTTGGACTTGGGATTAAAGCGGAGACGGGGGGGTATGTTTTGTGTAAAAAGTGGAGTAGGCTTGCTCCCCCGGTTTGTATGGGTAAAGGATCGACTGGAAATGCGAGGAAAACGAGAGTGTTTCATGATAAAGATCGCGATTTTTTTACAGCTTTCAGAAATCCGTCTGGGCGATAAAAACACTATACATGGGTGCGTCGCAAAACATCTAGACATGCTAAAGAAATTTTCCAAAATTATTTTTTATCAAAAAATTTAAAATGTTTACAAATTTTTTGTAATAAATTGTTTTCATGACCATAAGCAACAAACTTATTCAATATATCTACCACTTGCTTGAATGATGGCCTCTATTATCGGTCTTAACCGTTCGCCGGCCCGTTTTAACGCACCACGTTCCATATCGGCGAATGCCGTTTCAATAATAGCTCTCAATGACGCAACATTTTGGTCGTCTGGACCTCTTGGTGTTCCTTTCTACCACGCCCCCCACATAATAATCCAACGGGTTTTATTCTTCCGACAGTATTGTTTTTTAAGGAACACAAAAGCTGGGTGGAACGTTCAGCTCGCATAGCCCTGGCGGCGAGTTATATAAGCATGTCTTATTTTAATGGTGTAAGACGTGTAGCCGAGGTCTTCCTCGACAATCCAACGCAATGTGTTTTCACTCTCACCGACGACAATTTTCGGATCGATTGCCCTGGATCTTCAAAAATGAGATCCCCTTGGATGACGTCGGACGTCCTGACAACGCCCTCTTTCGAGTCAGTTTTTCTCGTCGATGTTACAAAACCGTTGTCGGACTTCTCCGACTCATCATATAATTTCGACCTTGGGTACCGAACCGAATCATTTGTGAACATTTCCGAAACTTTGAGAACCGATTAATTTCTGTTGCCGAGCGATCAGCGCGTACACTTTAAAGAATCGTGAATCTTCGGTTATACTCCGCGGTCCCTTGTTCTCAGAATTAGGACATTTTAGAGGTTATGAGTGCTCAGTACATAAGCTTATTTGAGAACCAATAGCGTCCTCTACATATGGTGTACGACTTAGAACGGTGATGTACTTTTTGCTCAATCTTGCCATCTGTTTTTCTTCGCGCTCTACGAGAATATGTGCATTACTTTTCAGCCTGCCCTCGTGTAGAGCAAAAATCACAGTTACCACCCACGGAGTCTAGGAAATAATTAATGCAACTCAAATGCATGCGCTTTCACTTACCTCAAATGTTTTGTTGTCAAAATCCTTCCCGCATGACCGTATGGGAATGCCATTAAAAATGTACTAATCGTTACAGTATGGCTTACTCTGCTTTGTTTGTTTTGAAGATTCTCCTTCCATCCCTCGCCTCTGTTTTTGGGGGGACTCTACCGCTGTCTGCAGCCTTATGTCACTTTCCCTACTTGTGTCCTTGAGGGTGGAGATCATTGTGTTTTGCATGCCCATGTGGCAGTGGAAATTCGCCTTCTTACTTTTCAAATTATAGTTTTCACGTTATCAAATAAATTTTTCCTTCATTCGAAGGTGCATGTGTTTGTTAGTTGATAGTATATGTATTTGCATGCGTGTAAGTTAAAAAGGTTTTTACATGAAAGTATTCACCTATCCGGGTGTACTTTTGCATATACACTATTATGAAAGTAATGCGCATTATTTTATTTATTTATTTCTCTGAGAAAAATAGATGTATTGGTCTTAATCGTACAAATGCGTAGCATTGTTCAAAATATTCCTCTCCTGCTTCAATACACTTGCGGCGACGTGTCTGCCACGTCTGGGTGGTACCCTGAAACTCCTCAACGGGAATGTCTCTCAGGAACGTTATATAGTAACATGCTTTTGGATGTTTCCCACGATCTCCCAATTCTTTCCTTTCGGCTCTCTCTTTTGTTGGAAAAACAAAAAAGTCGCACGGAGCAAAGTCGAGACTGGAAGGGGGCTGGGGGACCACGACGGTGTTGCTCCGGGCCAGGAAGTTGGTAACGATTAGGGACGTGCAGCAACACTTTCGGCACAAGCTTCGCGCAACGTTGCGTATTTCCATATCCTCGGTCACTATCCCATGTGCCGGAAATGTGGACGTGAAGAGCACACGATTCACGTTTTCGTCTGTTCTGGTCGTTGTTGAGTGTCAAGAACGGGGTTCGTCGTCGGGGGCGAACAGCGCAGGGTTGCGCACTCACTGATCGCGCTTGACGAGATTTTTTTCTCAGATACGAGCTCTTTGCAATCATTGAAGTTTTCAGAGAGATGAATTGTAAACACGAGATACTCGGGGGGATATCGGGTTATCTTGCTTCCCTTTTTCGTTCAGCTTAGTGTTTCTAGTGTGTTTTCAAGAGCGGAACGCAGACACTGCTTAAAGATGGTGCCAGTTTTCTCGGATGGATTTCCTATAAAATAAGAATGCTACGTGAATTCGGTCATATTAACGATAAAGTGTGTTACAAATACGGCCATTATGCAGTCGTAAGAGTCAGTCAAAGATATCTAACATAATTGGAGTATTCCACAAAGACCTGCACGAATCACTGATGTAGTTGTTTATTGCGAAACGTGAAATGTCTGAACATCTATCTCATGTCCTACGGATCAAAGAGGTTATGTCACGCAAGAGGACAGTCAACTTTATTTATTTAATTTGGGTAGCCAAACACGCTTGATTGAATCATTTCAATTTATCAAATGGTGGATCATTCTCTAATAGTTAAACATCCGTGAATCGATTTTTGATCATTTCAGTGATGATTTTATCTTGTCATTTAAATTCTATCTTCACTTCCGGTATTGAATTCGATACCCTGATTATTTTTGTGCGTTCTCCTTTATTGGACACTAATATTCATTCCGTTTGTTATGCGTGAACTAGTTTTTTGTGTATCTTCTTTTTGTGTATCTTCTTATTCATCTTTTCGAAGGACTTCTGATTCTCTCTGGACATCTACGCATCTCATTTCAGGTCCGGTGTTTATATTCCGTGTCTCATCCGCTCATTTTTTCCTGGTGCCCCACTCCCATATTTGAAACACCTCTCCAATTCCCTTTATTTATTCTCGTCCAATCACTCCTCTCGAAACCTTCCATTCTACAATTACCCTTCTTTTTATTTTTTTATATTTTTGAAGTCATCCCCCTCCTCTCTATTTAATTTAATTAATCCTACTTTGCATATTTACTCAGAGTCACATTAAGAAAATTATATGCGTTTGAAATGCATTCATTCTTTGGTCGAAAATCTGCCCTAGTTCCGTGTGCAAACAATTGAATTACGTGCGTATTATTGGCATGTTGAAGCACCTAAACCTTTAACCGCGGAGTTAAAGTGATATTTTTTCAGAAAAGCAATTATTTAAAAAAAAATTGAATTATTTCTCATGGCTATGAGAATAGCCAAAATAATGTAAGTTTGTTTTGTTGGTACGTTGAATATCACCGCTTTTAATGTTAGTGTAGAAACGGATAGGTATGAATCAGACTGCAATACCAGCATTAGAATTTCGGTTACCAGTGCCGCCGTCTGCATTATCGGCAAACTGAATTGTAATCATGAGAAACCGGAGCACAATCAAAACTATTCCGGTAGTAAACGTGCTTTTCAAATTGATCTAAGTGCGAATATCATTTTAGTAAATTTAATTAAAATAACTTATTATTTTGCACTTAAGATTTGTTACCCTTTGGTTCCATCTGTATTTGATTTAAATAATCTACGGTGATATTTTAAGTGGAATGGTTTTTTAGCAGTTCTTTAAACTGATATGCAACAAACTCTAATTCAATTTTCCTGATTATGCCAGCAACTTTAAGCATGCTGAGCACGAGTTCGTAATCAATATTTAAAAGAGCCAATAAAAATCAATATAACTTTGACATATAATAACTTAAGAAAGTACACGTCTCCTTACGAGAAATTTTTCGATAGCTTCTTTATTTTTCGAGAGCAATAGGTATTATTTTATTTTTTCCTCGTTATTCTTGTTAATATTAGATTAAAAGAAATACACTTTGTCTTTTGCTTAAGTTTAGTGCATTTAGAACGCTGATAAATAGGTAAAAAATGAAAAAAACATGTTTATATCAACCTTAAAGGAGCTATATCGCGTTGGATATCCAAGTAATAAAACAACAAAATCGGAGTTGTTCACAATAATTCATAATATTTCACTCATTATTTTATCATTTATACGAGCAGTATATGCAATAAAAGTCATTAGCAGTATTGTGCCGCGCCGCAGAAGAACAATTGCCAATAATTTTTATCAATATAATCGTTAAAGGAGATTCTATAATATACAAAATATGTCCCAAAAATAAGTAGAATAAATATGGGGAAATAATTTATTACAGATCAAAGTGCAAATTGTTAAAATTCGTCATATAGTATGAGTACCCTTATGTATCGACACACCATTGCTAGTGCCTCCACCAGTTGCGGAATGCTTTCTGTAAGGCATCAACAGGATCCTCGCTCAGGTACCTCGTCATGGCCTCTTTGGCATATTGCTGTGGTCAAAAATGGTACTCAAAGGGATTATACTTGGGTCTTACTCTAAGGATCATGTCTCATCACCAGTATCCACCTATTCCAAAAAATTTGGGTCACTTTCACAGTGGTCCTAGAGGTTCAAAGCAAGATTGACTCACAGTCTGCCGACAACACCCTGGGGATCATCTTGGCACACCTTTCTCATGGCTAAATCTCCTGTAAGAAAACAAAGCACTGTGGTTTTCTGTATATTGCAATTTACTGCTAACATCCTGACACTTGGGGGTCAATCAAAATTGAGCATATGTCTCGCTCTTTGCACATTATCATCATACTGTGTTTTTGATGGATGTCCAGGGCATTCCTCATCGTCAACCTCCTTGTTGTCCTTCCAGAACACCCTGGGAAGCAGAAATCCATTTTTCTCCACTTTTCTTGTGGAGATGGAGATAGATTTTGAAATATATTTCTCCATCTCCACAGACATCATTAACCATGGCCATAGTCTCCGATCCCAATTTTCCAAGCTTAATACACAGTTTTATCTCATGCCATTGGTTCATGGAAAGTGGCATCGTGAATGGATGATGTGACCGTTGTACAGGGGTTTAGTGTAGAAGCGATATGCAAACTGTAACGGCCCGCAGACAACGGACGCCAGTCATATTGCTTTCCCCAAACCTCTTACTATTTTTCCCGCTACAAATTGTCCCACTCAAGCCATCTGCATTGGTAGCAAAAAATTATCCTAATAATTTTTGGGACAAACCCTGTACTAATTTCACTGGCATATTTTCCTCCGTTCTTGATTCAACTCTTCATTTTTGATGCTCACACTGTTTAATTTGGAAATTCCATTACTTTCTATTCCATGCCAACATTTTAAAAATACCTGTAATGCACATGTAACTCAACAAATATTTATTCATTCATGTACTCATTTCCATTTCATTGCTGTCATGCGTGGAAGATCCTAGATATGCCGTTAATAGGTACCTATTATAAAAAATGTGTTCTATGTGATTGAACATTTCATACTCCAGGAAGAAATTTGTGGTTTCATAAAGAAATGCGCTAAGAAACTTATCGTAGATTACTTCAATTACCATTAATTTTTATTTTGCTATTTTTGGTAAAATAGTTGATAGTGAAAACTGTCGGTGTACTCCTAAGATTCGAAGTACGAGTAATGCGCATTGTTGGTAGAAATGATTTCGTGTATTTTTCTGTGGAACTTTACCATTGTTAAAAGGGAATACCAAAAGCATTGTGAGTGCCAGTTATTGTATTAATTTTATTTTAAGATTCGGGCGTCTGCAGAACTATATTGAAGACGCATACACATACACCTGTAGCTGTTACATGTTGGGCGTTGTGTGGTGTATGGGGAAAAGGATTGGACGGCTGTGTTTTATGTCGATTGGAATTTCGCCGTTGGAAGATGGGAGTATTTGAGAAAAGGAAGAAGACCGGAAAGGGTAGAATAGTGGATGGGGGGTAAGGGGTGGTTGCTGGAATTCGTGCTTCGAAGTAGTGGGTGAGGGTGCTGTGGGACATGGAGGTGGGGGGATCTTGGATTAGGAGTGGTGGGCAAAAAGCATTTATTTTTCATCAAATTTCCCTTGGATTGCCTTTGGTGTTCGCACTGTTCTTTCTCTGTTATTGTTCCTTCGCCCTTTCCAATGTGGGAAGCATCAAAGAACCCAACGTCTGTTCGAGAGAACTTTCCAATTGACGAGCGCTGAGTTTTTAGCTAAGTGTTCTACTCTGTCGAGAGTTTTTAGAAGTTCCAACATCATATTTTGTTTTAACGATGTAGATATTCGGAAAGAGAACATCTGTGATGGTTCTTTTATATTAAGTGCTTTGGAAACAACTTTACTCGCTTCGAAAAAATTATTTTCTTTGATAGTAATAATGGCTAAACTTTATTATGTCCCCATTGAACTAGGAGGTGGGTTAAAGTTCAAAAGGTCGGGTATTTTTGGGTTCGTTGTCACATTACATTGGCCATATTTAAAATGCTACACCCTCTAAAGCACATATCATTCATATTTTGCTCAAATTTTGATTAATTTTGGTGAGTGTTATGCGACGCAATTGGGGAAAACGGATGACGATGCTGTTTTTATACGCCATTCGACGTCATTGTGAGCATTAAAAACGCTTCTGGATCCAGCCGCAGCTAGTGTACTACTCCCGTGCAGTGTATGGTGCACCGTTGTATTTATGAAACGTGCTTTAAGCTCAACTACATATTTCGGTCTTCTCCCAATCTCGAGAAAAAATTTGGGGGACGATAAAATATTGATCACATCCAGTTTTTGGGCAGTCGTCATATTATATTGAATTTACTCTGTATTTTACATTGACGAGATTTTTTATTTTACGTGGGTGTCTCTCTGGTTACAGCGGATATAATATGCAATAATTTACTTATACTTCGGGAATTTCCTCATTAAATCTATGAAATGATCTCTGACAATGGCAGTCTGTAAAATTACTCTTGTAGAATTTCATTCGGTATTCTTGTGGACATGGTTGTGAAATTCCAAATAGATTGTTTCAGGAGGGTTTTGGAGACTACTACACCTGCTAATTTTACGTAGCATCCATTTCCAGTTGCGGCCTGTTTAATCATCTCCACTTCTCGACCGTAATTAATTTTCGATAGGAGAATTTTGGCCAGTTTGCTGATCATTGAATGAAGGATGAAGGTCTTTTGAGGAAAATAATACCAAGTGACCGCGGGGATTATATCGACAATGCAAGAAGCTCTGGTCTTCCTCATTGAATCTTCCCTACTCTTTTAATTCCTTCTCATGATTAGCAAAATAGGCATATTCTTACCGCATTCTATGTTTATCTCAATTAAAATCCTCTCTTTACTGCTTTAGCACAATGTTTCCTAACTCTCTCAGTATACGAAAACTGACTTTTCTGTCTCCAAGATATGCAATTGCTCCAATTGTTCTCCAAGTTATGCAGCCTTTTCTGATTTCTAAATGTAAAATAAAGTTATGGCCCCATAGTCCTAACAGTTTTCTGTTTTATTCTTTTTAAGGTAGGTAAAAGGGGCCAAACAAGACTATTCGGCATAAAATTATATATCCGTTCCCCATCTCCCTTAATAATGTTGCAATTTAAGATACCATGTGAACCATAAACACAGAGAAGCTTCCAAAACTTTTAAGTGTTGGCCTTAGTGATCATTATGTATTTCATTAAAATTCATTTTTGACTCATTGATTCATCACCTAAATAGGAAAAATATGTTGATACTTTGATGTGTGCTTTCAGTTTTTCTTTCTGCTCTTCAAATTTTTAAATCAATTTCTTATCAATATATCATTACTTATAATTTTAGATTTCTCCTGATATATCAAAGATCTTTTAGTCTGGCGTGTATTCATCCTCCAGCATACACCTTAGCGAGGCTTACAGGGTATTTAAATATACAAAAAATACTAAAGAAGATATTGGATGAGCAGACAGTCCTTGTGTACTCTTACGCATGCATATTAATTTTTTATATATTTATTAATTTTGTTTATTTCATTTTATTTTCCTTCCTTCTGGTAGCGTAGATTGCGGAGAGAAATATTTTTGACTTACATGCGGTAGTGGATATAAGATGTTTTAAATATTATTTCCGCTAAATATCTTAATTTGTAATTGTCATACGAGCAACATGTTATTTTGATTTAGCATGCCTAATGAAATCATCCGGAGGGTAAAAAAGAAAAACTTTAGACTTTCACACACTTTCAAGGGTGTGAAAGTGTGTGAAATATCATATCAACCAAGGAATTCCACAAAGTTAAGCCTGAAAGTGTTAGCTAAATCATCCGGAGCCTGAGCGGTGGTGTACAGGATAGATCTGTTATTTTTTTTTAATAATAGTGGTACAAGATAATTATGCAATTGCCAGGAGTAATTGAGACAGTAATGTGATATCTGACACGAAGACTATTGCAATTTTCCACTTAATTAGGATTTATTTCCGACTAGTTTCGATGCACTACATAATTTTCAAGTCCTTGAAATAGTCATTTTCAATTCCTTGAAGTGATGTAGTCCTTGATGAAGTTGTTGAAACGGTGTATTCCATCGAAACTAGTAGGAAATAAATCTTTATTAAGTTGTGTAATTGTAATATTCTTCATATCTGTTATCTAAGAAAAGCACCACATCTCACCTGTATCTTTAATTTATATCAGTAATGTATTATTTCACTGATAGCTCAATACATATAGTTCAGGGATTGCCAGAGTACACAGTCAGCACCTATTTAAGAGAAAAACTTTTAAACTTTTCAAAAAACTACTTTCTCTTAAGAAAATATCCCGTGAATTGATAGAAGGGGCAGCAAGAGACGATTGTGTTAACTTTTCCCGGGGGAAATGAATTCGCCACTTCCATACCTCGCGCCCCACACATCCCATCTCAATTTTCTGCTCCGGCGTTAGTTTTCGTTTCTCGCCTCTCCTGCGTTTCGCCGTCGTTCCCACTGGCGCAGATGACTACCAGTTGAGGTGTGTAACAACAACCAGGTGGCAAAACCTGGCGCTCAAGAGTTTTGCTTATTTAGGTGAATTGGGTTCGAGGTTCAATTACTCTCAGCTAGCGCTGGAGGACCTGCGGCGCGCGTGGCGAAAACTCATTAAATCCAGACGCTCACGCTGTTATCCCCTTCGCCCAAATTAATGTACTGAGGTTACCGCCGGTGTGTCTGAGGATGACAAGTGACGGGACGGGACTCTACGGCGCTCACCACATAACCCGAGATGCATAATGCATGTTACTTAGATCGGAGCGAAAAAAAATTAACCTAGTTTTCGATGGAACTAAGTTCCTTCTGTTTAGGAAATGCGGTCCCCCTGTGCTCCGGTTAACAGCATGACGTACCTTCTACTTGTAAATAGATAAACATGCATTTAATTTTTAAATGAACGAAACCGTTCTCTTGGAAAATAAGGAAACTGAAAAGTATGAAATCTCAATTCCCAAATTATATTTGGGCATTTATTCGTTAATTACGTTCGTCAAATATATATCCCAACAAGTTTTATTTCAGCTAACTGGACAGGATAAAAAAATTGTTAAACTATTTCTGGACATATTTTTTTTAAATTGGTGGCTAGCTTACGAACTAAATATGTAGTATTTTGTGCAGTAGTGGAAAGAATCTAGAATGTAATTTAGGTATGCCAGGATTATCATAAATATAGAATAAATGTGGTATGGAGTATCATTTCCAGGGATATTCTTAAGAATAATTAGGTGATATAGTGTGTACTGAATGATTCACCGATATTAGGCAAATATGATAAGATATCACACGGCCGGGTTGGTTATGTTGAAAGGATGGATGGAAGCCATAGCATATAAACATAATACTAGAGAGTAGAGCTTCACTAATATATTTGTGGATTTGAGAATATGGAATAGTGAAGAATGGTTTAGGAGGAAGAGGTGGACTGGCCAAGTTAAGAGCCAGTTTGGTCATAGATATTTTCGAGAAAATAGATATTATAAGTTTAAGAAACAGAAGATAACGTACAAAAAATACAATAATTTGTCAGAGGAGAAAGAAGTATGGACAAATAAAAGTGTGGATGATATTAATTAAAGATTGTGTTTTCAAAAATAACTTAAAATTAGACGCTGGCCTAGAATATTAACATAGCGTGACAAAAACAGCGTGAAAGTTATTTATGTACGTATTTTGAGAGTATGTCGAGATGAATATCCACTTCTTCCATTTGGCCAAATATTGTCAGCATTCATTTAATTTCAACGTATATTTTAATGAAATCTGCGGATCACTGCGGATACAATATCGTTAAGAAACGTATTTAGAAGGGAAATCGGTAAAATAGACTTTATCCTTCCGAAAATAGACATTGTTTAGGAACTGTACTCTTTTAATGCGTCTGGAATGAAGTAAAGCCATTGATAGTTTCTATAAAGGCGGAATGATTATACTTTTATCTTTCAAATTATATTTAAAACGTTTTTGAAGATCATGTTAGGCTTTGAGTCACGTAATCCTTTATATATATATATATATATATATATATATATATATATATATATATATATATATATATATATATATAAGCCTATTAGAAAGTTTGGATTAACCTGGAAAAATACAAATCGTCAGCCGCGAAACCTGTAGAACGCTACAAAATACGCGTGGAGAGTCATTTTTATTCAATAGCACAGCTGAGAGGTGGTTCAAATGTTAAAATAGAGGAGACTATCCATTGAAAAGTAAGATGAATCCGGAGCTCCATTCACTAATCTTACGTAAGTAAAAATTCTAACTTCTGCTGCCATTATGAGAATAATTTTATGTGCATTATGAGAAGCATCGAAAAATATGTTGGCTTCCTCCCTCACGTTGGAAATTGAAAAATTATACACCACCCATATTTGTACGAAGTGGGTTCGTAGACTGCCCATGCCCGAAAAGAAAGACGTTTTCGTGCAGATTTGTTTGGTTCTCAGTTCAATCTGATGTTATTGGAAAATAGGGTTTTTCCAAAGGTCATCACTGAAGATGAAACTTGAATTAATCATTTTGATGGTTAAAGTTACCAAAAATTCTCTCTGTAGAAATCTCCGGAATTACCAGGACCAAGAAAAAAATATAAAATAATAGCTTCTGCTTAGAAATATTTGGTCATACTATTTTTCGATATTCGTGGAATGATGCATCTGCATTCCGTATCACCACACCAAAACCGTAATTGAAACATGCTATAGTGATCCACCGAAAAGGCCGCATCAATCGCAAAAGGCCATATTTCAAAGTAATAGGCTTGATGCTCTGCACCACGATAATGCACGGCGTCACATCGCATATGTTGTTTGTGGATATTTCGCGAAAATCAATTTGAAATATGGTCCTCATCCTGTATATAGACCAGCCATGAGAAATTATGCTCTGCAATGATATAAAAAACACTTTGACCAAAATAAATGGCCCTAATGCTTGACCAAGCATTGAGGTCATGTTAAAATGTATGGAGTAAGTTATAACGAAATGATAAAAATTATTTTAAAACTTTCACTGTTGTTAGAAAAAACCGGGAAAATATGATTGTGTTACACACATTTTATAAATTGTATCTAACTCATATTTCCCATCATAATTTGAGTAAAATTTCTATCCTTAGTTTTCTCTCGAGTCGCACTTGGGCATTTTTTTCATGCAAAATGCACCCATCGTGTGCCTACATCCTAAAATTAATATGAAATCATAAATAATATAATAAAAAACAGACTTTGTTCGATAGAGGCGAAACTTTCCCCTGCCCCCTTCTATAATTGCTTCTTTGGACTTTACCTATTCTAAGGTCAAATGCTTTCTCTCCAATTCCCCGGTCATGTGCTTCTGAATCTCTCGCGAGATATTTTTTGTATGAAAGAGGCTTATTTTCATATATTCATTTCACTGGTAGTGTATTACACTTTGATTTCTCTAGAGTGAGAATGATTCACCATTACTTGTGCAAAGTACGGAAAACTCGCCAATAATCAGGATGACCAAGAATTGTTCAAAAGTGTAAAAAAGTAATATGCAATTCAACAACTAATTTCGGCCACAAATACAAACTACAACTGAACCTTCATTATAAGACTTTTTGATTTTGGAATGCCTTATTGGAAGCATAAAAACTATGAGAAAAAACATATTACAGGCAACTGGTATAAAATAAATCATTTCTTTGTTATAACTAATTATTTGTTTTGATCCTGGAGACGAAAAATTGGATTTATTCAAACTTTGGATATCCATTTTCGAATTACTGGGCTGCTAAGTTTATTATTATTAGGTAATTTACCGGTTAAGGTAGGTTTTTGGATGGACACAACTATCAAATAAATATTTTGTAACTCCAAACAAAACCCGGATGAAAGGCGTATTGAGCGGTAGTTTTAATATATCATGTTTAAAATACGAATAATCAATTCAAAATATATTTATCTTTTTCAGCTTCAACATTTTATTACAAACTGAGGTAACAGGAACAAAAAACATTAAAGAACAGTAACCCAGCACGGAAATTAATCGGATAGATGATGGTTAACATAAGATTTCGTTTCGTAGTAAATTTAAAGAAACTGTTGTTTATGGTAACATAACAACAAATGAACTAGAACTCCTTTCCATATTCTGTCTAACAAAATTAATTACTATTTATATTAACTGCATAATATACATTCGCTCAGTGTAGGTGAAAGTGGTTTTCTTTAGTCTATTGGATAAAGAAGGAAGGCCTTTTGGATTATATTTAAAAAACTGGTGAACGTTAAAAGCTTAAATTTATAAACTACCTAAAAAATCAAATGTCCATAAACAAAATAAACACGAATTAATTATTGCTTGCCAAGACTAATGTCAAATACGATATAATGTGACGGAAATGTAACATAAACTTAATGCAGTACGTGCGAATTTTTACCGCGTTTATCCCTCGTGTACGACGAATTCTTGAAATATTTGAACGAGAACTATCGGGATTTCTTTAGTCTCCTGCAGACCATGGCACAAATAAAAATTTTTAACATAGCAATTATTTCCAAAACATTGAATGTCATAAAGATAGCCCTCCTTGCTGGTCGAATAAACGAAGGTATTTTGAAAATGTCACCATATCATCGTATACGATATGAATTTTAATAATCTGAAAACTAATTATATGAAATTTCTATGTTTTCGGGCAATCGTTCCTTAAATAACGTTATTTTTGCCATAGGACTCTAAGAAAATATATTTATTGAAATTTTTTTAACTATTACGAAATATTCCAGTTAAAAACTTAACATTTATCATATTAATGCAATATTTTAGGTTAATAAAATATGTATGCCTCCCCGTATTACCGTATAAGATTTATCTTTGAAAGTGAAATTATTTTGATGATTTCTATTTTCACATCGGGTTAGAGGAACCAGCACTTTAACTGAAGTACGTTTGCCATTTTTAGATGTCTTTCTCAGTTGAAAGGTAAAAATATATGTTTGTCGTTATGTGCCAGAGTAATATCTTGTTGAAGGATAACGGAGTAGTGTTTAGTTCCACTAAATAGGCAGATTTTGTTGTACACAGTATTCGTTATTTAATGCAACTCGTAATTTTGCTTGACAAGCCATCCTCAGGGACAGGAAGGATCGGATAATTTCCTACATACCTTTAGGTGAGTAAGTCAAACGCGTAGTAGTAGTAAATATTCAAAAGTGAAATGTTTTTGGATGATACTACCTAAATCTCTTCCACTACATGAAGATTGAAACTGTGATTTTAACAGGTCAATAGAACAACATTTCCAAATTATAATTGCAGCAAATATTGAACTGATATTATTTGTTAATTGATTAGAAAGACTGATCAAAATCTAAGATATTATTTTATTAGTATTATATCAATTAAATAAGAAATATATTGTTCAACAACAGTAAAAATATGCGGCACCTTTTGAAAACGACAAGAAAATTCTCTTTTAATTTACACACAGGTGGTAAATTGAGTGCCTATTTGAATCCCTACGGCTTAGCCTAGTTAAATTCGAGCCACAATAGATTGAATAAAATTGTTCTAGCTATTTTTATAATAAATTTGCATTCATTTGGCCATTCTTCGTGGGGTAAACAAATACTTGATACTATAATTAAGGTTCTTACGTTGGTAATTATTGATGGATGCTGATAGATTTCTTATTTCATGCCGATGTCTACTTTTGTGACTTTTTGGATGTAACGTTAGGTAGGTCACACGGGAACCATTCATAATAGGTTTTACGACAATTAATGCTTTTTTCCAAAGGGTAAAAACAAATTCTAAATGAAAAACTTAGTAAGATTGCATAGCAGAAAATTAAATTGTGAAAGGCCATTCTGTATATCGAAGTTTTGGATTAAATTACAACGTGACATAGATTCCAAAGTCTTCTATTTTTTATGACTTTTTTGCGGAGGGGGAGAAAATAAACAACAATAGATTAACGACGCACTGGGAGGAGCCAATGAGAAGGGAAATGAAAGAAGGGGAGACGACCATGACAGAACATGATATCGGAAGGGTAATCACGGCTCACCCTTGGCTCGATTGGGTGAATGGAGCGCTCGGGAAACTGTGTCGATGCAGCAGAATAGCGATAAACAGGTATTGGTTCATCAGGACTTATGAAAGAATGAAGCGGGTTCCATGGTGATGGAGTGTTTTTTATTCATACAAATGTAACCCTTCTGTTCACTCTTTCTATCGTTCCCTGCTCTTTCAACCCTCCTAACCTAATAGTTATTACGATACTTTTGCAAAATTTACCCTTTCCATCCATATAATTAATTTATAAAGCACACTAGTACTCATGTACGTGATGAAAGAAGCCTTGTTTTCTATCCCAATTTTATTGATTACCGACACGGAACATTTCAGCATACTGTCGTTTCAATACACTCTTTGTGTACAAGAGCATGCTACAGTGCAGTGAACTGAATGCTGCTCATTAAATGAAAACTCAATTAAGTTCTGGAAAATAACAAACAGATTTCCTTTTTTGAGAATATAGCAGTGGAAATAATATTTTCCTGGACCGAGTTGGCGCTGTAGGCCATTTCGCTTAAGTTATTATGGCAGTATTTTTTATGCGTCTATTCCTTATGGAGATGACATAATTCCACAAAATCGCTGTTGACGTTAGTATTATTTTGTATTAAAATGGGCTATATTGCGATTCTAGGACACCCGTTTTGGAAAATAAATTATCTCTTTAGGTATCTGTACAGGTAGAAGTCAGTAAGTGTGTCACAAACTGTTTAGGAACAGCTGAGCTTAGTAATCAGTGGATTATAAAAGTTTTATTGGATGGTTACACTTCGGCTTGGTAATATTTACTAATTCATAAGCGCCGTAGATACTTCTGGCTGCAAAAAGAGGAATATACAGGCCAACTCGCTATAGAACAGTTGGTCGAGCACATTATTCCAAAACTAGTTTGAGTGACTTGAATCATTATAGTAGTTGTAATTAGAGAAAGGAACTGACTGCTGAGAAATGGTCTCATATGTGTCAGCTAAAATTTGGTTCTAATAGGAAATAAAGGGGGCAGTTAAGAAATTAAATTTTAAAAAAAACATAACATCTGATTTTATCCCTTCTCAAATTATGTACAGGAAATAAATTGTTGGTTCATAATATTTTATCCATTCATTTTCACAACCACATCTCAAAATCCTCCACAATCTATGCTTATCCTCTTGATTCACAATCAATTTCTGATGACTGCCCAGGAAGTAAACCCCGTTTTCGTGTAGCGTGGGAATTGGTGGTGGGAGCCGAATGGTAAGTACACAGTACGCATATATAACACAGTAAGAGCATATCAGTACGCCTCGAGCTGCAGTGGTTGTAAGGTTGCGCCGCTTATCATTTGTTTAGAGTGGGGAGTCAAAATGAACGTTGCAATTTTAATTCCCGCCGAATCGGAAGTTCATTCAGTGATGAAGTTTGTAACTGATAAAAAACTCTAAGGTTGCTAACAATCATATGAAATTATGTGCTCTGTATTGACTAAATGTGATGAGTGACAAAATTTAAGCGTCAGTGTGGTCGTTCGTATAAGAGTGAGCATAAATACCCATGGAGATGACAGAAGTAGCCGCTCTTCTTTGGTGAACAATGAATTGCACCGAAAAATTGACGAAAAGTTCGTGACAACCGGTGTTTTTACGATATCTGAAATCCTTAGAAAGTTTTCGACTAAATTCTATGACTCTGTTGCATGAAAGCATCACTGAAAACTTAAGCTACTCCATGTTTTGTGTTCGTCTCGACGAGGAACTTGAAGATGCCGTAATCGGTTGGCTGCGATCTCAGGCGCCAGAATTTTGCGCTGAAGGAATTTGAAAACGATTTCAGAAATATGAAAATCATTTAAATCTGTTTGGCGAGTACGTGTAAAGTAGTAGTGATGTGTAGTTTTGAGGCGTAAATAATAATTTTCCTGTATCTATTCCAGTGTATTTTTTATAAAATTTTCCAAATTATTTGGAAAAAAATTTTTAGATGATTTATAGGTGACAAACTTCTTTAGCCACTGTCTTACAACCCTTCATGCCCAGTTCTTTCGCTGAAATTGAACCACGCAATCATGAAAGCGGTACCAAAAAATTGGCACAGGAGGAGAGAGAAAAAATGTACAAAGAATTGGTGCAGGTTAGCTGTTTTATTTCGAAGGAGAACGGCTGCCTCGCCCCTCTTAAGACCCCATCCCGGATTACCGAGAGACTCGGTGACAAAAACTGTAGGAATAGACCGCTCCCAGCCCTCCCATCTCCCACCCCGCCTCGACTCCTCTCCTCGTCCGCTCGTCAAAAAGATACGTGAGATGTGGGAAGTCCCTGGGGATAAACAGGAGAACACGACCAGGATCTTTGCTTTTTGCGGGCGCCAAGCCCACGACCGAAACACTTCGACGGGCTCTCCACCAAGCCACCTGCTTCGACACCGCCGGGACACGTAGTCTCCCACCGGTGCAGTCGACAAACTTCCGAGGTGATGCACTCCCTTCTACTTCTCTCCCTCAGCCACTCCCCGGTTTCATTCCTCCGTCTGACTGTGGCCTTTTCGCTACTCGGTCATAAGGTAATCCCTTGATAACCTCGCCATTGAAAATCCCTCGGCACCGTAGGTGATTGAACCAACCCCAAAGGCAAATCTCACAGTTTTCAATTAAAAAATCGCAGTGAAAAAATTAGTCGGAAGTGAGTCCGATTGAACAAACTGTTGAGGGAAATCAGTTCGGTACAGAGCAATCTAGATGGCGTTCCGAGAATCGTGGTCCTCCCCGTGTGTGAGAGAGGGAGGGAGGGAAAGATCCATTAAGAAGTTGAAGTATGCATGCCGCACAGCGTGCTTGGTTCTTAACTCTTTAAGGGGAGGAAGCACCGGCGGCAAAGGCTATCTCGTACCTGAGCTAACTCCCTCTTCACCATGTCAAGTGTGTTTGGCTGGAATGGAAGGTGAGAGGTTGGTGTGTAGAGGCCTTTAAATTATGCAGAGGTTATGGTAACTTCTACTTGCCTCGCGGGAGTTGAAGTGAACATGAGAGTATGCGAAATATTTCATAATGTGCGGCAGGATGGCTACCTGGAATTTAATTCAGCATATTGTCACAAGAGAACTTCGATCATTATTCATTTCCGTAAAATCTGAAGGTTCATACTGAATCATAGCGCTTGTAGTACTAAGCGTCAGAGTGATAATTAATAAGAGAATTAAAAAATTAAAAATAATAAATAATTATGTTGTGTGAGGAAATTTAAGAAAATAATTTATGAAGCAATGAGTTTGAATTGTGAACAAAAAATAAATCAGTGCAAAGAATATGCTTAGTAGAATTCAAATTGAGTAAAGAGATTTATGTATATGGAATGCTATGTACTTGTCTCGCACATTTACCATTATGTTGAGGTGATTTTTTAACTTAAAAGAAGCCCAAAAAAGAATTCCGTAGACGCGTTGGAAATTATAAAATATCGCGTGATGTTAGCTTAAAAGGTCAGAAAAACCACAATAGTTAACCCAAAGTCTTCTGATAAAATTTGTTGTCTCAGGCGTAACTTTATGGAATTTTCTTAACATATTGAAATGAAATAATTTACTTTGTAATTCCACACACTTTACACTTTTAAAGTGTGCAGTCCTAGAGTTTGTGAAATACACACACCTGATAGGGAGGAAAGCTTCTTAATCAGTGCCTCCAGATAAAGTTTTAGTGAGATCTGATGCTCAAATAGGTTTTCTACTGTGGTGAAGATGAGTTTTCCAGGAAGTCCTTCAGGTGAGAAACAGTCTCTTAACAACTGTTAGCATGTGAATGCCGTGCTGATAAGTCTGCAGTAATTAGGTTGAAAATAGGTAGCGATGAATATATTTTTTTAATCAACTTTATTATTAGCAAATAACGTGTAATAATTTGGGTTCCTAAGACATCAGATACTCCACGAATGAGTGAGCTCTCTGATTATTGGCTAAAAAATGTTTGTGCTGTTTAATCAACTATATTTAAGGAAAAGTGTCGGGTCTTACCAGAGTTTTATGTGATTGACTAAGAAAAGTATCAATCGGATATTCAAGAAACGTCAGTAGGCCTTTTCAGCAGCCTCCGGAATATCATCTGAACCAGTAGAAAGTGAGTTCATAGATTTGTCGAATTTGAAAGTCAAACCATAGTGGTATACGTAGAACGGCAGTTGTGATCAACTTTAGCGTGAATGGTTTCCAGCAAGTTATTTCAAAACTCAAAAGATATTCCAGCGTGCACGAGTGCATACAATGGGAATCGTTAGGATGTTCAGGACGAGAAAATGAGTGCTGAAATTAAAACGACTCTCAATACTGAGATAATCGGAAAATAAAATACCGAATACAAGTTCAACGTGACAATCAGAAAGTTTGAATTAGTAGCTTGAATACTACGAAAATTTCTTTAAACTACGAAAATTACTTTCTGTGCAATTATATGATGAAATGAATTGTTTGATAAGACTCTATATATATATATATATAACTATAAGTTATTACTCGGTTTTCCTCTATGCGACTTCACAGTTCTGTGTTTTTGGTTGACCCCCCTTTACTCTCTAAGCATTGCCATTAATTTTACGATAATTCTGCTTCAATTCCTGGCGTCTGGGATCGCGTAAGTTAAATTACCCGTTATTATATCAGCATGGTTGCGGTTTAGTCGTCAATGCCAACATTTATTCGCAACTTGCGACGGTTCACTTCTGAATCATAGCTGTTATTCCCGCGGTTACCGTAAGCTCGGCAGACGTGATTTATTGTTGAGATTTTTCGGGAATGGCTCCAGCGTGAGCGTCGATCTAATGCCAAACTCAGCAGTGATCTCATGCCCAAACCTTTTCATGAACCCTTTCGCTCTCCAGGGGATCGCCGACCTTGTTTTTTTGGGAGCACACTGGAAATGATTGCAGAGCGGGAATCTGATAGATGTCCGGTGGTGGGATTTAACGACGTGCGTTCTTCTAGGAGAATATGCCACATTGATAACGCCGAATTCTGCACGGGGAGAATTTGCGAAAAATATGCGTCGGATAGCAGTATCGGAGTGTTAAGTGAAGTGGCGGACATTGTTGGAAAGAGGTCAGTGTGTGCCGATGACTCAGTAAGTTACATCATATCTACCTTACCAGTCCGCATTATTTTTTTACTGCATGTAGATCCAAACCAGCGCTATTCTTACAGTAGAACTGCATCTGTTGACTCGTAGAGATATCTGTGATAAAACATATCCAGTCTCTTTTGAATATTTATATTCAAGTGCACCAAGTCATAAACATTATTCAATTGCTGAAGGAAATGCCAAATATCATCTTTTTAGTACGAGTCTGTGTCAGTAAATTGATACACTTTAAAATTATTTGGTGTCAGTAAATTAATACACTTTAAAATTATTTGGTGGATTTTATGTCTTTATTTAAATTCGTCTGTGATAAGTGATGAAGATGTTTTCACTCATGTTAATAATTTTCCTCCAATAATAGAACCAGATTCATGCATATTACAAGTATCTACCTGGTTCATAAAGCTACGTATTTGTTATTTCAACTGTTATTAAGCTAAGTAAAACTATGTGAATTTTAATCTCATAGACATAGGCTTAAATCTCATTATTTTACAGCAACCTAATTTCTGATTAGTACAGAATTCATGCAAACATGTAATGGGTCAATGTTACTGTAAGCGATAAGCCTTAAGTATAAATATCGGTTAAACATCTAGTATCTGTTTTGTTTTACACGTCTTCATTACCCGTTTTTTATAAATATTTAACTATTTATATGTTGTTTAGTTGTATATTTATGTAATTTTTGAGAGAATATTTGCTGAGTGAGGCGTAAGACGTACCAAATTGTCCTCATCTGAAAACTCTCCGCTGGGTATTACTTGGAGGAGATTTGCAATTTTCCAGCAAAAACCTAAGTTTATATTCGTTCATATAAATTCATTATGTGTTAAATAATTCTAACAATTTTATTTTCTATATAGACAACTTAACTTCAGTTGCGTTTAGACTGTTAAAATATCTTTAATAATGAAAGTGTATTCATTAATTGACCCATGAAATGCCTGTAATATCACTACACCCGCTGAATTAGTTTTAAACTGAAGCTTTTTGCAGTTCCACGTTGATATTGAAGGGTCTGTTTTCTTCCCTACCAACAGCAGAAATGACTCCGTACTAACTTGAGTACACAGTGCCACAGAAGAGTGTTGTACTCCTTAGGGGATGCCTCGACATTATCGGTATATTGCACGCCATTCGGTTAGCATTACATATTGATGTACGAATTTGTATCTTTCCTCGAAGCGTTCTCAGTGATAAACAGTCGTTCGTTCAGCATCAACTGAGCGGAGAAAGAAAATGAGATCTCCATTGATACTGAGCAATGTTATTCGGTCCCGAAGGTGAAATGCATCAAGAGTTGTTGATATATGTGCCCTCGATCTTTGGACGGAAGCCAATACGACTAGACGATTCGGAACGTCAAACCATTTTCTTTCATATCGCTGTGGGTTATTCCCCGTGAGGTAGGTAGTCAGTCAGACATTGGTGAAGGAACTGCTTTCGTCACGGTTGACCACTCCTTCCAGTTTCCCTGAGCCAAAATGTCTTCGTACTCGAACTTGACTCTCTATTTTATTCCTCGTTTCAGATTATATTTATAGAGCAAGTTCAAGTGCGACGTGAATTAACGGAGACTGATGTAAGGAGTCTATTTTCTTTTACCACAAGCGAACGAAACGTTTCAAAGCATTTGTAACAAACGTGGACAATTCACTCGGTCCATGTTGTCTCATTATTCTACGGGCGTATCTGGGGACATCCATGTCTATGAATATGGTTATCGAAAACCTCACAATAGGTCGACTAAACTACCAATACTTGGTTTTATATTATTTTTTTGTATATTATTACTTAATTAGCGACAAATTTATCATTCTAAAGCCATATGGTGGTTAAGAGTGTAAAATTTATGAGATATTATACATTTTTACACGAGAATAAAAAATTCCCCCAATTAAAAAAATGTTATTTTTAGCCGCGAGCATTCAGTTTAAAAAAATAATAATGATATTAGAAAAAAGAGTTTTTCAATTCAAAGGGGTATAATGGACCTTTTGTTTCGCTGAAGCTCATGTCTAGAGACAAGAAAGGATGAGAGTATCGCGCATCGACCGTGCGACATCTTGTTCTTCGACGTGGTACAAAGGAAAGTGAAAGGGAAAGGGGAGGCGAATCCGCCATAAAAAGAGAAAAAATATTTTTGACTATGAAGACAATTGAGCTGTTATGGTTTTATTTGAGAGAGTAGGTGTAGGCAGCGATCGATAAAACGAAAATTTTTCGGAAATTGATAGATCATTAAAGTATATGAATAAAGTTTCAGATTGTGCATTTTCTCATGTTCGGATCAATTTGCATGCCTTCATCTTAGGTTCATAGTAAAGGGAGTTTATTTAGTACGTGTCTCAATTTAGTAAGTCAAAAGGACAATTGACGTATTAATACTTACTTGAATTGAACAGGAAAATTATTCCTTGCTCTAACTCCTCTTAATACGTAAAGTGTATTTTTTGTATTAAATATGTTTGTTTTATTATATGCATGTTTCCCGCCATACACACTGTAAAAACAGTACGAAGGATTCGTTCTTGCAAGAAATATTACATACTTTTAGTATGTCATCATGTAACGCTTGTCACTTCATGTCGAATTGCAGTTTCTCTAAGGTTGGACATTTCCTATGATTCTCCTTTATTAGAGAGAGGATATCCATGACTCTTCTATTCCCTCTCTCTCTCCCCTCCATGACTTTTCTCCCTTTTGAAGTCACGTGGAGCTCCAACTGCCCCATTACAAGATTCCCGTTTCTTCCCTTTGTGCAACGAAAGGACAATTTACACCTATCCATTCTTCTACTGCAATCATGCTTCAGCACCACTGCCCCTGTTTTCTGCGCGCACATGCGGATGCCCACGGAAGCAAGGTCAATTAGTTTGAATTAGTAATTTTGAAAATGTACCATCGCTTTACTGACGGAATGAATTTATTTTGTGCAACATTTTACCTGACGATAATTTTGGTTAAATGTCGATATCTACGAAGAGAAATATGGATTGATAGAGAGAGGAAGATACTTTAAGAATTGCAACTTGCAATGGGACAAGTGTGAATGCTTGGGAAGCGAGTGAGTGCGTGCAGAAACATCCCCTCCCTCTCGCCCCTTCTCGTGCCGCGCGAACTGGGAATTTTTGCCGCATTGTCCTCTTTTTTGTTAAGGACACAGGTGGGACGGGGGGAAGGGATGAATGGTGAGAGATTACAAGAAAGGAAAAAGGCATTGAGGGGAAATAAAAGAAAAGGAGAGACATCGCCTACTCCGTGGTGTTATTCGATGCGGAACGCGAAGCGAGGGCAGGGGGCTCCGGACGGGAATTATTTCGGCCGGGAGTGAGTAGGCGGAGGAGGGCAGTGGGAGGAGAAGAGTGGTGCCTACTGGCACGGACGTCTTCTGGCGGGAGAAAAACCGATCGTTTGTCGGGCAGTAACAATGAGCCCGTCGTCCGTCTTTCTTTTTCGCAAGGGGGACACGGCCAAGAGGGATCCACCGACGCAGGATCCAGTATCCAAGGGTAATGGGGTGGGAAGGGAGGCGAGAAAGGAGGAAGTGGGCAGGTAGGTGCGTGGTGCAGAGACTTAGGGTGGGGAGGGGGGTTGGTTAAAGAGACGGTGGTGGTGCCTCGGAGTAATGGACGAGGGGATAAAAGGGGACCGGAGATAAAGGGTAAGGTTGGAGGGAGGACGAGAGAAATAATGGAGCGGGGATGAGAAGATATTGATGGAGGGGTGGCGTGAAGGTGAAGAAGGAAGGGATGGGTAATGGAAGCGGAGCAATGGAGTGCCCATCCCTTACTCCTTCCCCTTTCATTCATTCTTTCATCAAAGCTTTTTAAAAACTCTTGTGACCTCGGAATTTGCGGCGAAGCCAGCCTTTGACAGACACTTAATTCCAGACGATGCCATATTCAGATAAACGCCATTATTTAATCTCAAAAAGGTACGGGCTCGCAATTGGAATTTTTCTCTGGGTGCTCCATGGCTTTCCGAAATCATTACTGTCATTGTCACTCCGATTCTGAACTAATCGATGTGCTATACGTTTCTTCTGGGCGGATTCTGCCTCATGCTTAAATCTTATAACCATTTTGAGGCAACTCTTTATTTACGCTCAAAAAATTCCACAGTGGTAATTTTTTGGTGTCACTAAAAACGTAAATATTATTTAATATCCTCAGCACACCTATTATCCAGTATTAAATACACTTTTCATTGAAAATGAAAAAAAATTCAAAGAGAATCGCTGTAGAGAACGCATTCATTTCGCTTTCAGGACAAAGGCGCGTAGTGGGTCATAGCAAAAATTTTGGACAAAATAAATGGAGGATTCTAGGTTAGGAAACAGAAGGTCAAAACAAAAAATAATCCAGTTGGTTGAACGTTGATCCAGTTAATCAAATGTCATTCGTTCGAACCCATATCTCTCTGATGTCTCTGTAGTCCTTTATATATTTATATCCTGTATTTATAGATGTTTGAAGGAACCAAGGGACAAAATATGAACATTTAAATTGATATAATTTCTGTGTTTACAATGTATACATCGTGTGAGGAAGCGTTTGAGACAGTTGAATTTGTCGTGATGGAGACCCATTAGTCCTCAGTTGTAGCTGTAAAATGTACATTTTTAGATATCTACTTAAATTTGTCACTTGACATTCCAGAACGATTTCTTAATCTAGTCAGTTGTAACTTAAACCTTTCCAGAGCTCATATGAATCGGCAAAATCATTCACCAAAGAGGGTCAATTAAAGAATACCATTCCCACCAACGTTAACGCTCAATTTGGAATATCTACAATGAACGTCCTCCTATTCTGTATTATATGTTTCAGATTATATTTTGCTGTTAAATACGTACATTAAACAACTGAATGAGAAACTGATCATTTGAAATATTTACGATATTTGCAGTACTGAATTGAACTAATATAACTCCACATATTTTATTCATAAAATTGAAGCAATGGTTCTTTCTTAACTTATCATTATCACTTAACCTCTCACTACCTAAACGTAAGTTATAAGGATTAAACATTTAAAAATACATCAGAGAAGAGTTTGGAATATTAATATTGACTATCCACTATTTGCATATGACAGCAGTATTTTGTCAAAACCTATCACTTAATTATCGACTTTGTCACTCTAAAAATGTTGTATCCCTCTCTACTTTCTATGGGCAGTTTCTGTCATGAATTTGCATGTTCTCTCCCAATCGAACCTTTGAATTCCTGACTGAAATTCTGAATTTCATCAACGCATTATTCGTGAGAAACCGGTTGAGTATATGTAAAATGTTCACCCCAGTCCGTTTATTATATTCCTTCTCTTTCAACATTTTGGATGCGCTGGGACATGTCATTCCACTATTTATCATTTGCGTATTCAAGACAAAATCCTATCAAATAAATGCTTTTTTAAGACTTTTGGAGAGAAATTAGTCTATAAATCCATGTTTTCAACGGAAATATTGGATGAAACGTGAAGTGCTTACGTAAAATTAGTAAGCTCATCCAAAGTCTGTCCCAAAAGCAGCTTACGAATGCCTTATTTTTTTTCCAAATAGACGGACGAACGGGTATTTCTCTGGCTGAGTTCAAAGAAGGGGAGTCTCAGGAAATGCTGAGGCCAATTGTAGTTGGCTCCCAGTCTTTTTGAAGTGTAAATAGTTCGTTTGCGAAACTTCATTAACGTAACCTCGTTACGCCCCGTCATGAAGCGTTTATTGGGACAGCGCTACGCCACAAAATGTTACATGAAACTGGGTAAAATCGGAACAGAGACTCATGATATGCTCAATGCAACTTATGGTGATAACTCCATGAGTAGATCAGTTGTTTTTGAGTCACACAAGTTGTTTAGGGAGGGTAGACAAGATGTAGACGTCGAGCTTTCAGCACGCCCTTCGAACTCAAAAAGTGACCCAAATTTTGCGAGAGTGAAGTCTGATTTAGTAGGACAAGGGTCGCAGGTCTAAGTGGTGCCGCAAGTGCTCTCGGATGAACGAAAGGAAACTCGCACGCGGATCTGCCAAGAGCCTCTCGACCATGTGAGTGAGGATCCATATTTTTTAAACAATGTCGTTACTGGCTTCTCCCTCTTCCCCCGCTTCAAATCTGTCCTGAAAGCACATCCTCACGGGTGGGTGGAGGCGTTACAACAGGCCGTGATGAGGGAGCTTAGTAGCATTCCGGGCGCCGCCTTCCAGATGGCGTGCGAGGCATGGAAAACCCGCTGGCAGCGGTGTTGACGCAGAATGGAGCTGCTTCGAAGAATTTTGGTGAATGTATCAATTGTGAAAATAATTTTTTTTTTAAATCGACTCAGAACTACTACTTTTGGGATAGATCTTGTAGATCTTCGTGGTGTGAGGTTCATGAATTACCCGGATTTAGCCCGGCGAAACTTCGGCCACTTTACCATTACCTGCTGCTACTCTATCCAAAAGTAGTAACAGATCGAAATAAATATCATAAAAATTGATATGAAATGTTATTTAAGAAGATAAAATGCCGCTGTTGACTTGAAAGTATTTTAGCAGGAATAAAAACGGACCCTAAATATTAGAAAGTGAAACGGTCTTTTTCCGCACGGAATTGGAAACTTTCAACAGAAACTCGGAGAAGGAATGATCAGGCAAAAGAAAGGAGCAAAATGAGTTTTAAGGTAGCCTTGAAACTGAAAAGTGTTAGCAAAGAAGTATGGTATTCGAGTTAGCTCAATTGGCTGCGATAAAACGACTGAGCGAAGCCTTTCAAAAGTTTGTTGCGAAGCACCAAAAACACAGCTGGAAGCGAGCTTCTCGGTGGATTCCCACGATGAACAAGTTATCCAAGAAATCAAGGCAAGTCGAGCGAAGAAAAGGATAGAATCGTAGTGGTTCTTAAATAAGTAAGCAGGTAAGAGATCGCGGAGAAATAAGGTTTGGGATTGAAAATGATGGCAAAAGAGTAAAAATCAAGTAGGAGAGAAATAAAGGAAGATGTTCAAGACGAGAGCATCGGAGATTGAAGGAGAGAATGATGTGGGTATGAAATGGAAGAGCTACCGTCTTCGGGATCAAGAAAGGAAGTGGACATTTGTCATTTGATTTTCTGCAGGTTTTAGTTTGTGGAATTAAATTGTAGAGGGATCCTTTCGCAGAAGATTTTTATGGAGACGAAAATGCGTTCCAAAAAACAGGATAGGGACTAGGATTTTACATAAAACGCATTTAAATTTCAATTCCTCATCCTGATTGTTACTCCATAAATCGCTCTTCAATTGAATTCTGCCTCGTAGTATGAAAGAACAAAGAGAGTTCATTAATTTATATGTCAAGTGGAGGTTTGAATACGATCTTCCGGAACATTGAGTTGGGAGTTTAATACCGAAGCTGGTTTTCTGTGTGCTTTTCAGATTTCTCCTGTCTCTCTGTTAAACGCAATTTGTTTATTTTCTGCGAATGGCAGAGGTTTTGTTGGTGGCGTTGCGCCATTTAGAGTAGAGTTTGAAACATCTGGGTGTGTGATGAGGAAGAGTTTCATTTCACCTTTGAGGAATATTTTAATACACTCTGTATTAGAGATAAAAAAATTATGTACAAATGTAACTATATATAATATATATATATATGTAAATGCAATGCTATTCAATGGTAAAAAAGGCTGTGAAACAAGACGAGGTATTTAGTATTAAAAGATATTTTTGTGGAAATAATGGATAAAAATTGATCACCCGATATTTAATCTTTTTTTTTTATTCTTCTGACTTTATATGTGTTGTGCAACCAATTTGAAAATATCCAAATTAGTATTTGCAATTGAGCATTAACCACGAAATAACACCAAGTTGAGTCATGAATACCAAAGAGATGGATTAAGGGCCCACTTAAATAAACCCTTGACCTTTGAACTTGAAGGCAAAGTTATTATCCCGCAGCCACCGAGGGCAAAAAATAATAATTTTATCAAGATATTTTCCCAATACTGTCCGTAAAAATAGTGCTTGAGGCAACTTAGGATATATTAAATTGACGTGAGAGGTTCCTGAAAGGAGACACAGCATATGTTATTCCTATATCCTTAAAGGTTGTCCTTAATAGAGTACCTCTTGTGAACCGAGAAGCCGTTTGGGTACGTGACGGTTTACGAGACGTTCAACAGACGTGAAATGCCTACAGACCAATGGCATTGAATAAATTATGTTTGAAAATAAACCTCTTTGATCATAATTAGGTAACCAATTCGAATAACATTAAGTAGAATACCGTGAGGGAATTCTGGAGGAGGGACTGTGATCCACTTTTATCATTGTAAGAATCATATATACTCGTACAACTATTTATTAGTATGTTTTTAAATAAGTGGCGCAATTATTTATAATATTGTTATTTCTCAAAAATTGCAGTTAATCGGAAGATGCATCAGTAGACTACTAGATGATAGACTAGACTAGAAGATGGATAGTCCATCTTTCCATCATGGAAAACTTGGTGACAGTGAACCTCTAAAAAATTTTTCGAGAATGCGTTTATTAGCGGGATTACGGAATAAAGCTTAAAGAAAAGTCAAAAAATGTATTTATCAATGTTTTAGTTAAAATCTCTAGAGGAACATATTTGAATTACAGAACAAAAGAAAGTTATATTTAAAGTGAGATTTTAATATTTTGGTACACTTTATTCTTCTTCTATAGTGATTTCTTTTTTTAAAATAATGCAAATATAAACATTTTTCTCACAGCCACGTTGATATCCACAAGCACTAAGTAAAACTCTATTATTCATGGAAGTTGTAACGCAACAAGGTAGTTATTAGTAGTTTTTAGGAAAGGCGACCGACAGCTGAGGTCATTTGTGCCATTAGGGATGGATAGGAAAGGATGAAGGGTGAAGAGAAACCAGGCGTCGGTTTTTGCCTACTTTTAACGAAAGGCACCAAGGGGTCGCAGCTTAACGTCCAAGCCGACGTGCGGCGTACTCACTCTGTGCCCTCTACAAAGTACCTCAAGTAGGAATCGCGGTACCACTGAAAAATATCTGCCGCTGTCGGGATTCAAACCAGGGTTGGGTGGGAAGTCCGTGCGTTAACCACCGCACCATCCCGATCCCGCTTCAAAGTAGCTCTATACATACTTATATAACTATTGCAAATTTTTATCATTTTAATCAAAATAAGTAGTCATAGTAGGATAAAATTTTTTATTCTTGTGAAATCGAGGCATAATTTATTTCGTTTAACACAAATGGAGGGTGAAATTGAATTGATTAGGTGAATACATTTTTCAAAGGGTGTCGGCAGAACTCGAGTATGCTCTCGTATGATATGTCGTCATTCCTTTCGACGGTTTCCGCCATTTATCACACGTGATCATGAACCCACCCCCAATAATTAAATTCCCTCCCTGAATCCAATGGAAACAAGAGAATTGGAAGTACAGGGATTCCTTCAAGGGACTCTTGGGATTCTTTGAAAAAAATATGTATGCGTACGCGATGAGAGCTTTGCTTAGTGTTTCCAAAAATAATTTGTTTCATGGGTCATAGTCCCCCCCACCCGGTCCACGCGTTCATTGATGGGTGGGGGGCTTAACCCCCCCCCCTATTCAGGATGCTCCGACCCCGAGATGAGAGGCGCAGGAAAAATACCGGTGAAGAGAGGCGGCCGCAGCCCGGGAAGACACCGAAGGGGTCGCGTGACCCCTTTCGTCCGCATCCATCGGACGCATTTGTGACCCCGTCGACTCCCCAGAGTGTGTGGAAGGGAGGGGGTGATGGTTTGAGAGGCCGCCCCGCTCGTAATTTCCTCGGTCCCCCGCCTCAAAAAAAAAACGGCACACCAATCTCTTCTTTTTTCACTTTTCTCCCCGTCGCTTGTCATAAATTTCTGTCCTTCGTCTCCACTCCCGCGCGCACTCAAGTAATTTTTCCTTGTTTCGTGGTTTGTCATGTTTCTTTAAGGCGGCCGCAGGAAGATGTGCAGCGCTCTCCTCCCATTCTTTATTCTTTGCATTGTCCTCCTTTTGAATTTCCTATTCCCCAGTTAATCAGGCGTGAGTGCCAAAATTAAAAAAAATTAAGGAAGCATACTCTTGATTTAGACCGTATTTTTGGGTCCTGAGGTATTGTTTTGGTTACATTCTCATGCCTATAAAAATTTACGCTCTACGATCTATATCTCATGTATAAAAACATAAGGGTATACTCTAGGGTGTAGTATATTAATAAGCTATTTCAGATGCATTGTAAAAATAAGTAACGCACAATATTGATATACTTAACAAGGTACATAGATTTTCGTGTACCTACATCACTTACAATAAGCTCCAGCAAGTCACCTTGATAGGTTAGTGATGAAAGGGAAGAAATTACATAAATTGCTGCGAAAATGACTTTTCTAGGGAAATATTTTAATGAATAAGTTGATTATATAGGTTCTGAATTGGCGTGGTACAAAGCTTTCGAATACTGACCAGATAGTGCTGAGTTCAAATCTGAGTTTTGTCTGCAGATACTCAAGCTGTTAGATATATAGTATTGTGCATCCGATCTTTTGGGGAAGACCAAGGGTATGTTGAGAGAGGAGCGTCAATTGAAGTGATCCTCATTTCAGCATTAATACATTTAATACGCTCAAAATTTTGTTTTATTTCAACAATCTCTACTGAAATCGTTCATGAGTGATTGTGATTACCTATCGTTTATTCTAGCTTGTTTATTATTCTGTCGAATGCAGTAATTTACTCGAAGTTCATTTTGGTGAAGAGTGTACAGATCACCTGGTGCTAAGAATGTCCTGTGACTTGTGAAATTTCTACATTTACAGCAAGGATGGCAGGTGCTTCCCCTATGCTGCTACCTTTAAGCTACCTTTGTGGCCGTACTTGTCACATATGCTGGTCTGGGTTTGAGTCTTGATCATGTGCATAAACATTGAGATATCTAGTGACGCCGAGTTTTGTGGAAATATGTAGACATAGGGAAAAGATTGCTATTCTAAGAGCCTAAACTCAGAAACCGAACGTAAAATTTCATCTTTTAAGTAAAGGAACCATGGGCACGTAACTTTCTTGCCTTTCTTTTCCTGATAAGAACGCGTACCTATGTTCAAGAACCAAAGAACGAGAACGAGGAGAAAGAAACTGGTGTCAGCAATTAATACCGAGGTCCCGTTACCTAGTTTTCCGCCGTAAATAGCCAGGGTTACAGCGAGGTACTCATTGAGTACCTTTGATTATTTACTAAGTTACTAGTACCTATGTGTCGGAACATAGGATTATGACTCCAGATACTCAATGGAGCGGTACCTACCCCTGGGTCCTTAATACCAATTTATTACTATACCTATTAAAGTTTCTCATGCCGTATCCTTACAAGTGCGGCGTGACCTTTAGTTCATCTCCATGTATTTAATACACTTCTCTCTCTCTCTCTTTTCCATTCTACTTTTCTTGTCCAATAACTTTCCACTTCGCAAATGAGAAACATTGTCCGCTTACCCTTCGGGGAGATAAGGAGTCGAGTCAAGCTGTTCCCGTCTCAGTAGCACCTATGTCTTCCACTCCCTCGTGAGACACATCGTAAAATAAAAACGAACATTCTGACATCACCAAGGTGTTATCTGGTGATGAACGTTCTGAATTCCTCCTGAGAAGATTCTCAGCAGTAAAAAAATTGAGAAAATACAAAAATATTGGTGCACGTTCGTGTGTCAATCTCACTGAGGGAGGCCGAGTATAACAAAGTAATAACAAATTATTGTTGAACAAACTGGACATCCCTCTTTTAAGGGCATATTCTTAAAAGAAGGATGTCGCGTTTTTAACACATAACGAAATTTTTTCAGAGCAACCATGCGTTAAGAACGTACCAAATGAGTTTTATTCAAGAAACGTTCTTTCTTTTGGCCACGAATCGATCGCTAGCTCCTCTTCTAAGCATAGAACGCTACGATGGACTTCGAAAGGAAAACTTCAATTTTCCTCGAGCGAGTTCTCTTCAAAGAGCTTCTGGGACTATTACTTAGTAGTAGTAGTTTTTATGGGAGGCGACCGAAAGCTAAGGCCATCTGCGCCATTATAATGGTTTGGAGAAGAAGGGTGGAGTACAACCCGGCGTCGGCATTAGCCTACTCTTGTCGAAAGACGACAAGGGGTCCACAGTTTGACGTCCCATCAGACGGACGTCGTACCCACTTAAAGTGCTATTTACAAAGCAAGGGAGCAAGTAGGAAAGCAAACCTCAAGTACGGATCGGGATACCACTGAAAAATATTTGTTTTCTGATTGAACCCATGATTTGAACCCGGGGCCTTTCGATGGGAAGCCTGTGCGTTAGCGACCGCACCATCCTAATCTCCTGCTATCACTCTGACAAACTGTTCGTTAGCGTAAATATACATCTGATCTACGTGCGCTAATGCAGGCCAGCAAGTGTCGATTCCTGACCGCGCGATTGTAGAAATCATAGTAAAAACATGTTAGATCTATAATTTTGTATGCGTTCATTCAGAGTGATAGAAAATAAAAATGTATTAATCCCTTTCGGTTCAAACAGGCTCAGAAAACGCTTTTTCCAACTGAAAAATTTGGATTCATATGAAATGTATTGGAAAATATTTGTTAAATGTAATAAAATTGCGCTGTTAATACTATATTTTCATACCTAGGGGTTTTACTTACTTTTATTTACTTACAATTATTACATAATTAAATAATTGACAACGTTAGACAGGCGAGGAGAGGAGGATGGATAGGTATGTTGGGCGAAATGGAGGGAGGATAAAATATGAGTATTGACGAATATTTTATTATAGTGTGAGGTGTTATGGTGTTACTTGTCGGACGAATCTAAGACATGTAACGGTAATCATTCATGTGTCCATCCTAAAACATAACCTAAAGGTAGGCAATCAATAATAGTTTATATTATGGTATAGTAATATTATACTTTTTACCTTCATCAAACTAAAAGGCCATTTTATTTGAATAATCAGTCGTATTAAATGTTTAAACAATTAAAAGTAATCCTTTCATGAGAAAACTGTTAAATTTTCGTAAAGTGCTTTGTTCAAGGCATTTAGTCTGTACAATGGAATGCTTTTTGAATATTCACTAATATCAGAGTGTATATATTTTTATTTATATTTAAAATAGTGTAGTTCTCTTGATCTTTAGTTTATAAAACATGATAGATTGGTCACTACAGTCTATATTTGCAATGAAAAATGATGCTCATTATTTTTATGTAAAATTTCGGATTCGTAAAAGAATTTTCCTGTTATATCTGTAATAATCAACGGAAAAATGGGATAATTCATGTAAAAATATGATTATTGGTGGAGTCATGCTGCAATCAATGGCTAAAGCGTAAAGTTAACAATGAAATGCATTGCATAAAGTTGAAACTGTGTTTGAAATATTTCAAATCAAGAGAAAGAAATAAAAGTTATTATTTGCGTATATTTATGGTTAAAAGTAAGCTCTTTGCTTAATTTGATATTCGTCGAAGCACTGGTAACTATTTAACTCGCTTCCCGTAAGCGAGTTGTGCAAACTTTGGTTAATTGGAAACTTTTATCCTCAATTTCTCGTAAGGAGTACGCCTTTTTCAAATGCGGTGACAATGAGGGTTCGAAGCGCTGCCCATTACTACTTTTCTGTACGCTCTATCCGTATACTTTCGGCATTTTCCCCGAAGAAAAGCGCATAGAAAGGCAAAGAACCGAACACCAAACGTTTCAGCAAGCGGATGAATAAAATATAATTTCCTTTGACGTCTTTTAAAACCGAGGCAGCTCGGGAGCATGGCTTCAAGTCACATCGGCCATAAAGATCAAATTTTTGTTGGAACAAGAATTCTGTTCCTGGAGGAACCAGTGTAGGTGAAGTTTCGGCGAACTTGGTCCTTTCCCGCAGTCTCAGAAGAAAAATAAGAAAAAATACCTTCAAAAAATAACCGAAGAGGAAAATACTCATCTTTCATCCGAATTTCGTTTCTTCCTAGCGGTGAATGCAGATATGCAGTCGATTTGCAAGGAAAAAATCTTCTTGAACCAAACGTTTCAATGTTATTGCTTGTGACTTCTCTCCCAGCGGCTGTAAAAAAAAGTGGTGAAGGGTTCTACTTGAGTGGGTACACTCCCGATCATGTTCATTTCATTTTTTTGGGAAAAGTTCTAATAATGTAGGTGTGAGTCGTCAGTGAAACTTGACCTCCGATTTTTTCATTTTCAAAGCTTGCTCTATTCTCTTCTCATCCAGTGAAATCATTTCGATGGTTAGCGGAGGAGAGACAAACTATCGAAAGATAGGTCATTTTCTCCTTTTACATTTTTCCTCTTTGGTAAAAGAAAAAAAAAGCTGTCATTGCAAAAAAAATTGCAATGAAATGCATGTTAGCGGATGACTCCGTTAAAAGTTACTGTTGCGGCATCTCCCGCAGTTTCTTGAAAAAAAAGGTCTTTGGACATCAGTCCAAGGATAGCAAATCAGTATTCTCATAACATACGATGTGGAGAAAATTTCATCGAACACTCTTAACCTTCCAATCAATCCTATGTCCATCTCATTTTTTTCGGAGATATAACGATCATTTACATGAGGAAAAAATTTGAGATAATATGACAGGGAGTCGGTTTAATGACAGTTATTGGGAAAAGCTAGTTAAAACACTGTGATAGAGCGTGGTTACCTACGATGTATTAACATTGTCGCTGAAGCTGGATGACAGGCGTAGGTTTGGAGCCTATTTAAGTGTGAGTGTAGAGAAGGATGGAAAAGGTTAATTGGAGAAAAAGGATTACAAAAGAGGAAGTGCTAGGCATAATGGGGGAGGAGAGGGTTGTTGGCATAAATCCAAAGGGTACAAGAAAGATGAATGCAGAGAATTTTGATTGGCAAAGGGATGTTGAAATCTGTAACTGAGGAAAGAACATTAGGCAAATGAAGAAGGAATTGACACGGGATAGACATGGTGGATAGAATGACGGGAGAAAGGAGGTATGCGGAATTGAAAAAGAGTTCAGTCAGTTTTCGGATTAGAGGTTGTGTTTTGTTAGAAGAGGCGAGAAATTTAAGCGTAGAGAAGTTTTCACACTTAGTTCAAATTTTGATGACGATAACATTGCATATATTATTTTTACAATATTCCATAGGTAACCAACATGTATACAAAAAATAATATTGATATTGCATGTTCCGTGTTAAATCGGCCCCTATCACGCATTCTAATGGTCACTTGTGGTGTACTACGTAGCCGTATTAGTACATTTTATTATCTGTGTCGGTCATGATTTAGATTAAAATTCTCCATCTGTGATTTTAGATTCATGCGTGGCATCGTTTAAATGGTTCCTCCCCCCAATAAAGTTCTCCCTTTAATTTTTATTTTCGCCGCCGCGTTTTGGCAAGTTCCCTCGTCGGGCGAAGGGCGGGTTTGAAGTACCCTGCTGCCTTCCACGAAAACTCTCTCCTCCTCTCTCGGGGGAGGCGGTGCGTGCGGAAGAGGCCCGGACAAAGATGGCCCATGGGCTGAGGTACGAATATCCTGTCGTGACCATTGGTAAGGGACGCAGGGACGGAGGTGGAGTGGGGCGTGGGGAGGGGGTGGTTGTTGAGGAGATGATTCTTCCACAAAAGGGGATTTCGCTTGGGGGCGGGGGGAGTGAGAGATGGGATGAGGGCCTGGAGAGTTCGCGATGGAACGGAGGGAAACGGAGCTGAGTGTTCGTGTGGAGTGGTGCCTCGGATGGCGGTCGCTCCAGCTTCGACTGCACTTGGAGACGTTGGAGGCCAGAACGCCTTAATTTTAATGCGTGCCATTAAAGCGGATGTTGCCGAAAGAAAATCATATGTATGATTCCTCATTCAAACGTGAAACCATTTATATTCGGGTTGCTATCGATCGATCTAAGCCTTCATTATAAATGTATTGATACAAGGCAAGGGTTGTTTGAGCGCTGTAACACGCTCATATCTTGAGCTGAGCGTGTAAGGAAGAATGAAATTCAGAAATCATTTCAACCGTTTTCAACGCAATAGATATAATTTTTTTTCTCATTAACAACTTTTGAAACCCTATGGATAACATCATGAAAATTCGGTTCAAATATTCGTAACATTTGTAAATTATGATCCAAACATGTGTCCTATTACAATATTGATCATCGGTTTCCCTTAAAGACTTCACATGATAGCGATATTTTCAAGCAATCATGCTCCTACAAATATTAATACATGTATTTGGAAGGGTTTGAAAACGCTCAAGCCGTCCTCACCACAGGTTTATTGGCAGAACTAACCTCACGCCCAAACAAAATTCTTGGCTCCTTTGAATTGTAATTTGTTATATTATACTTGTGGTGCTATATACAAATTAAATATACGAACTGGCGATGGACCTACTAGAAAGGATAGCCAAGTAACTTGACTCTGTATATTGTCTGGCTAACGAAAATATCTAATTTTGTGAGTTGTTCATTAAGTTAAATTTTTAGTCAGTACCTTTCCACCAATGAAATAACTACTGATATAACAATTTTTACATGAAAATGTTAAGGAACGTTGGGATCATAACTAGAAAGGAGCAATTGTATTTAAAAATATCGGAAACGAAACTTTCGTTATAAATTTCATTCACGCTGCCTTGGTTACAAAATGTGTGCCAAAAGTATAAAATATTTTGCAGTGATATTACATGCACATTTATGCACCACCTATGCAAACGGTCTTCGAGGCCTACTAATTGTTAGGTGACGTACATGAAAGAAGAGTTCACCTGAAACTAATATAAGTTCATCGAAGGGTGAAATCTGCACAATTCTGGAAGGGGTGACAGGTCCAGTTCATACTCCGCCTATGGTTTCCTGGAACTATATATCGCTTAAAAAAATCACCCGATATATTCTCAGTCAGGAGTGTTCAATGGCACCATCCGGGCAGGAACCCGGGACCCTTCTATTTCATGTCGAATATTCATCCCATCTTTCTCTTTAAAATATAAAAATATTGCTTCATTAGGCATATGAAAAAATGAGAGTTTTGGTCACGTCATATGCTAACACCAATTGCTCTTGGTAATCACGAGATATTCTATCATTTGTATGAGGGTTTAAAACTCTGAAATCACGGCATTTTATTCCAATACATTTTAGTGGTCGTAAATAATCTCTCTTATAATTGCCATTTTCATAATTTTTAGCATGCATGAAAACCTAGAGCTCTTTGATATCAATAATCCTATTGTTATTTTTCAATTAAATGCAAAACTTTATCTTATGTTATATATATATGTATATACACACACACACACACACACACACACACATATATATATATATATATATATATATATATATATATATATATATATATATATATATATATATCGATGATGCGGAAGTACTCACGAGAGCAATATAACTTTTGGACGGCACAATAGAACACAGAATAAAACAGATAACACGTAAAAGGACACTCACACTGTAGATGATTTAAGCTTTCGGCCTACTCCGAGGCCTACTTCTGACCTGAAGAAGGCCTCGGAGTAGGCCTAAAGCTTAAATCATCTACAGTGTGAGTGTCCTTTTACGTGTTATCTGTGTTATTCTGTGTTCTATTGTGCCGTCCAAAAGTTATATATATGTATATATATATATATATATATATATATATATATATATATATATATATATATATATATATATATATATATATTCACTTCAATTAATTTATTTGGTCAAAAAAATTGGGTCCTAGCGATAGAAAATTGGAACTAACTCTCAGGAATACCTCTGATGAAATATATAGAAATGAATACACACATAGGATATCATGCATATTGTTTATTTGAAAGATTTGTTTTCAGAAAATGTCTTAATCAGTTGAAAAATTCTTTTAAAGTATCATCCTTTGGTTGAAAACAATTAAAGATTGCATTTTTAACGAAATACAATAATAGGTGTACTTTGGAAAATTTGTTAACATCAGTAAGTTTATTAGTCGTAGCGATTTCATTCGTTTTTTTTGTTCCGTATTGTCATACAAATAGTAAATTTAGTCCAAGTTCTACGAGGGTCCATCATTTTGGTTCAGTTCATAGCGACATATTTTCCCTATTAAACCTTCTATTCTGGTTTTCCTAAAAATATTTTCAAGGCTAATAGTATTACCGCTGGCCACAATGATTACTCATCTTTTCTTTCCACATATCAATCAAACGAATCATGGTTAATATTTCCCCTGACCTTTAACCTTTTAAATGGTTTTGGTTGATTGATTGGTGACTTAAAACGGCTTTCATTGATTTTATAACGTTGAAGTCCTTCATCAAATCGACGAATTTAGGCGTTTGCGTCATGGTGGAGCTTATTTATTTCGCTGAGAATGGCACAGCTGTATAAGCGACTTCGGAAATTGGTGCAAATCAACAGATTCGTCTCGCATGTCACAAATGAATGGGCCACAATTCTGACGAAATGTCTTTTTCATTAATAACTCGGTCGCCTTGTGTAATTGAATGGAATCTCCCCCCTACCCCCAATGCTTAAAACCACACTCCTGATATATAATAACGAATCTAATAATTTTTTCCCAAATGAACTTGCTTAGATCATATCGTCATACTTGGAATCAAATCCTGTAATGCTAGCGGAACTCAAATTGATGATATAAATTTTACGGGGAATTAAAAACAAGCGTCCAGACTAGTATGAAAATATACCCAGTAAGCTCAATCTAAAAATTTCATTTCTCCACTAACTAAAGCGTCAATGGTATTGCTTATGCTCCGTGTATAATAATTTTACACAAGTGGATATTTGGTTTTACATAAGGCTTCAAAACATATAGTATGCTATTACAAATGATTTATTCAAGATAAGTTAGAAGAAACAACATCGCAGTGCTTATTTTTCACGGATAAGTTGAATATTGTTTTATTTTTCTAAAGCACTTAGTAAAATATACGTGAAATATTCTGGCTGTTCTTAATGCTGGGCCATAGTGTTTTAGAATCTATTCCAATGTGTTTTTTCCTTAGCGTTATTAAGTGTTTTTTTCACTATTGACTCCTCATAAACCATAAAAACATACGGAAAGCAACGAAATATTAATTTATTCATAAGATTTAGCAATATCCATGGATAAAATAATAATAAATATACCTTTAATGACATGATTAACGTGCATCTGTCCATATTGGCATTGTCATATCGGTCTTCAAACTAACTGGAGATGCAAAAAGAGCAACAATTTTGAAATTAAGCAATCAATAACTTTTGAGTTTAAATTTTAAAAATATTCCAAAACCTGGTTGATATACTGACGTGCAGTTGTGGACCTGGAAAAGTTTAATCCAATAAACTGCATATTATGTAGGCTTATAACTGTCAGCTACCAGGAATGTTAGCGAGATATTTTATCAAAGAAGGTTTATTGATTTTCTCCACAGTCTCTTAATATGGTGTTGAATGGCTGTACGTGTTAAAGTACATTATTGTGGTGCTTTTCTCTGGAAAAAAGAACACTTCTTTGCCTTCCCGTAAAATTTCGCTTCCACTAACTTACTTTAGGGCAAAAGTAACATAGTTTCATTTAACTCTTAAATTATTTTCTGTGCAAAGAATTTCGTGCGACATGGTGCACAAATCATCGCCATATTTTCGAAAATTTTCCATAGGTCTACCAGAGAGAGCCAAATTCTCGCTATGTCGAACTTATCAGGCCTTGCTTGATTCTTTCATTCTTCGGTCAAAACCAGTCCACTATTCCACCAAGTCCTCTCGGCAATGGGATGTGTGCGAGCGTTGGCGAGCACTCGTCTCGTCCCGTGTATCCAGGAGCGATTCCTATTTAGCAATCCCAGCTGGCGTGCTCCGAGAATGACAAGTCACGGGCTCTTAAACCGGAACCCGGCACTGCAGTTGTGGCGTTGGACCGTCACGGTCACACTCGTTGGAAGTAGGTTGTGGGTGTCATTGCTCCTCTCGAATCCTCTACCATCTCATCTACTTCCCTGCTCACCGAATGAACAGCACCAAGTCCAGCACATGCAAGGCGTTTGTTATTAACTAACTATATTACTTCTAAATTTTATCCTTCAAATTTTATTTATTTTTAGCCCAAACGCCCGTTCCATATTTACCAAATACTTTTGTTCGTGACGATTCCATGCAATGGAAAATGACACGGTGGGTGTAAGAGATCCTCTACAGGAGCGTGTGTTCAGCTCTCCTAAGGACAGACGGATTTTCTCTGCATTTTATGGACAAATTCTATCTCGACCACTCAGTTAATATGTACAGCAGTGGAACTCATTACTGTAAGACTTGTCTCATTCACTCCCGCACTATTACTTTTTATAAAAACATTAATAATGCCCACTTAAGCTATATCGGCAGAATTTGTTTCAAATTAGCATTATTTCCATATTTTTCCTTGCTTTCGTAAGAATCCAAATAGAAAATATATATATATATATATATATATATATATATATATATATATATATATATATATATATATAAAGGAAAATAAAATATGTGAAAATAAAAAGATGCAAAATACTATTAACGTTAAGAAATGAAATAAAATTAAATAAAAATCTTGGCTTCATTGAGAGAATCTCACTGATGATAACACGTAAATGAAGCGGAAATGAGAGCTGTTAACTACCTATGGCTCGGCCTTGATTGCAATGTTTGGAAAATTTACATTTGGGAACCATTGTGGTGAGACCTGAGTGTGAAACTTAGTGCGATTTAAAGTGAATCCGTTGGATTTGTAAATAGCTGTGGCGAGAAAAAATGTTTATTCCTAAGTAACCTTCATTTTATTTATCAATTGGGTGATATTTGGAACTAGGATGGAAGTTTTTACGTACAAAAAGAGGGCGCTAACAGGAAAAGGGAAGGAGAAGCCTACTTGTAACACCGGCTCCAGTCTAAATGGTATTTTTAAACACATGAATATAATAGGATATCCGGATCCCAGGCTGACAGATTGAAAGATCATACCATTTCTCCGCGTAGAAAATCCTCCATTAGTATAAAACAAAGTTAAAATAGAAAAATCTTTTTGTGTTCTGCCTTTATGTGCTGATAACAAAGACTGACGTTCTGAATCCCCTGGAATTTGCTATAATAGGTAGCTCTTAGAATGGATGCATACGTAGAGGTATAATATGCTATGCGGAAATGATGAAGGAACACTCACCAAAGTTTCATTTTACGTCCTTATAAATTGAAGAAAATGCTCGTTATTTTCCCTCAACATCCTTGATTAATGGATCATGTACTGAACTTCAAGATCCTCTTTGTAATGGCTATTTTCGTAGTCTGAATTATGCATGTATAGTAAATGCTAAGTGTGGAGGTAAACTATGGAATGTCTTGTGTTTTATCGCTGAAATTTCAGTCCTGACATGACTGAGATCATTAAGGGGCGGTTTTTCGTCGTAATTGCGATAGAAATAATGGAGTAGTATGGGAATGGCAGGTCCCTTGATATTTTTCTTTAAAGATAGCATGATTGAGGCGGCGACCCGTTTCCCTGCGCTATTCATTCTCTACCAACTTCCCAAAGAGTCATATTACTCACATGCCCAAGGATGCATGGTAATTAGTTGGGCAATGGCCCGCAATCAAAGTAGGACCTACTTTCCAGCGCGTGTGACAAGCAGTTTCACATTATAATGAATGTATTTTAATGCCCACGACGAAGAAAAGGGAGAATTTGAACCGTTTGACTCGTAGTTAAGTCCATTACGCCATTTTACTCCAAAAAAGAGCTTTAACAAGTTAGTAATTGTGAAAAAATGAGAAAGTTTTCAAAAATTATGTATATAATGTACAATATCCCACCCATCAACTACAACCTTGTCGTGGTGGAAGGGCTTGTGTGTTCCGATGACCCCTAGAGCTGTGCTGGCGGGAGTAAATATAATTGATCCTGGTAGGTAGGGTCACCCATGCCAGATAGGTCGAAGGTTAGGAGTCAGACGAAAGGTAGTCCACGCAGCGTCTGTTCCTCAGTGAGGCGGCTGCAATGGCGTCTGACCCCAGTGGGGCGGCCATTAAGTGATGGTGTCACGTTAAAAACACTATTGAGGAAGGCAACGGGAAACCACCTCAATTATCATTCCCAAGAATGTAATGATGGGCACTCTCGAGACAAATGAGGTAGTACTGGAGATGGTGGGTGAAGAGAGGGGTTTGTTGAGAGAAATCCTATGGAGACACGAAATCTGGATTAAAGGCGTATTGAGCGGTAGTGGGATGTTAAAGAAGGTATTAGAGGGGAGAATGTTAGGAAAACGAGGGAAGGGCAGGAACAGGATAGGGATGTTGGACGGGATGAAGGGAGGAAGGAAGTACACAGAGATGAAGAGGGAGCTGATCTAAGGCCTGACGTAGATTAGGTTGCTGGTTTGGGTTTTGCTTGGAGTTACAAAATGTTTATTTGATAGTTGTGTCCATCCAAAAACCTACATTAACCAGCAGATTACAAAAAAAATTTACAATAAATATAATTATGGACAAATAAATAATTACCTCTTGAAGAAAAATATTAAATGATGAAATAAGATTCTCGACATTGACGTGAAGGAAATTCAATGAATGTATTGACCATATTCAAAGCAGTTACGCGTTTACTTTTTCGTACAAGTGCTATTTGCATATAATTATTTTTAAATTCCTTTAAAATTATTAAATAATTGCATTTATATTTTGGCCCGTCACTAATGTTAACTATATACATAATTGATTAATTCATGTATCTCAAAATGTATTTTTCAATAATGATGGATCAACTTTAGTCGAAATACATTAGCGTACACTTGAAAAAAAGAACGGTTTTCGCTTAATGACACAAATATTGGAACATAATAGATTGTGATGAATTATTATACTTCAAAATGAATAGTGATTGAGTTCGGTGTTATAATCTTGAACTTGGTACGAGAAGAAAGGAGGTTTGAATAATTCTTCAGTTATTCTGACGAGAAAATTTGGGATGTAATAAAAATGACGGGGTTTAGGAAGGTGGAATAGAGGAGATATTAAGAGGTGAGGTGCCTTTGGAAATGATGGACTATAGAATATTAAATAAGCAATGGAGGGGAATGAAGTGAAATTAATTATTTAGACTTCTTGAAAGAAGCGCTTTAGAGGGGAGTGTTAAAGGAGAAAGTGCCTTGAATAATATAATAGTCGGTCACTCGCTTTTTATTCCGGAACATAGCAATTGTATTCTGATCCACCTAAGATATTATAATTGGGCAAAATGCTGAAATAATTACAAGTGTCCTTACAGTACTCGGATAATTTGGATACTAAAATGACTTCTTTTTAATACTCGTATTCACCTACCTATTCATTTTAGCCTGCGTAAAAATAGCAAAATAGTTGGGATAATATTTCTTCAAATTCAGCAAATTAAAGTAAAGAAATATTTAGTCTAATTTTCGCGAATATTTATAAGCTTAATCTTGAGGAGCGGGTCCTGAAATCCCTCGCTTTATAATGATTTAATCGGTTTGGCTAGTTTCTTAATGCAATTCTCTCCTAGCATTAGCCCTATAGGAAAATTTAATTATCTCCTTCCTACCTTAATGTGTCATAGACTTGCCAAGTACCTTTTTTAACTGGATCGACCACAATTCTAGTTTCACAAATAAACCTATGGCGTGATGTATCTTCTCGTAAATTGTTTCTGCTATTATAGTAGTGGCTTAGGACAGCCCATTGGTAATTTTCTAGATGACTATCTACCCGAATATTGACAAATATTTGTGGATTGGGAAAACCAGTCAAAAATATTACTTTTTTGATGAAGGAATGAGGTTAAAATCGGGCAGAGGGCCGAATATATAAGTGGAACAGAAAACTTTATCAAGAGAACACGATACAGACGAACCATGACGCATGTGTTTGAACTCCTTCACTACTCTTTCCAGTCACCTCTCCTCCACTCTCGTTTCCAGCGTAGGCGTGGCCCCCATCACTCTCTCAAAATGTATACGTACTCCCTCTCCTCCCATCACAACCACCCCCAACCCCTCCCCACACACACACACACACACACTCAACCCTCTTAGCGACCCATCAACTGCCCAGGACGGCGTCGCCGTAACCCCTCCCGAGTTTTCAGTGTTCATCTCCCCCATTCATTGCTCTTCCCGGAGCTCGAGCTCAGGGAATCCTCCGCGCGCGACCCCTACAAAGCCCCCACCCCCAAACACCAACCCCTTCTCTCAGTTCATTAGGGCCACATCACTGGCTTCTTCCCCTCACCCCCTTCAGCCGATCCTCTCACGAAAGCCTGCGGACCCATACCTTTCTCCTCTTCACTCATTTCCCTCTCTTTCTCTCCCTTCTCCCAAACCATCCATCCTTTTTTTTATTCTTCTCATTTCTTTTGGCTCGCTCTTGGTCCCCTACCCCCATCCTACTCGGTCGCGCACTTCTTCGCCAAGCTCCAAAACCCTTGGTGAGTGGGGAATGCGCTAACATTTCGAGAGAATTTAATTTGACCTTTTCGTGCCTTTTATTTGGGCTAAGCGGTTTAAAGTGAGACGTAAAGTTGCAGTTTGAATATCCAATGTCAACCAAATCTTTGCATGTATATTCAGAGAGCTCAAGTGTTATTTTGTGGAACTTATATTGTTCATTGTCAAAATAACTGTGTATTTTCCTATTCCACATTTAAAAAAATTCATTAGTGTATCCACGATTTAAAAAAAAACAATATTGGCCAAAAACCTTTGAAGAGAGGAATATTCCGGCGATTTTTTCATCAAAAGTAATGAATTCACAATGGAAGATAAGAAAGTTGTAATGATTTGGACATCTATGAATTGTACTCGTAATGATAAACAGTGATGCAAAATTCCAGAATATATTTTCCTCCCACCGCCATTTGTTATCTTGAACCAATCTTTGATCTGCCATAACTTCATCCGCTATGAGATTTTCTGGTATTTCCTCGGCCTTGATCTTACCCCACTTTTGATAAACGCCGGCTAATCTAACTGTGCCATTTCCCTTGGACGATTCCTCTCACTTGAGCGCAGTTCCAAGGAAAAACCCCACCCTCCGCTAATCTACCGTCCTGTGTTAATATTTAAGATCCCTTATTTATCCGCCATATCAATTAATACGTAAATTTCGAAACCCGGATCTGTTACAGAATTCGAAGTGGACTCTATGAAGACATTGTCATACTAAAAATGAATCTGTAGGTACCTGTTCAGAATTCAATGCAATAAATATTTCCTAATGATGATTCACCGCGAATGAATGAATTTATACATTCCAAGTCACCCCTGAGAGATTTTTAAATGTTTCGAGGAGACATACAATTTGAAGGGGAAAAGACTAAGCTAAGGTTATTAAATGATAACAGATGAGGACTTAAAGAAGAGAAGTTAAATTCCATATGTGAAGATGAAATTACAATTAATTCAATATTTGCTTTTGAAAAAAAATATTCCTTGTGTTTTGTTTGCTTTAAATTTTGACTCCAATGGGTTAGAGGCTATACTTTTATTTTATTCTTTACGGAAGATAAGTTTAATTCGAGAATTTGTCAGGTTTGTAAAGTTGAATTGAGCGTGATGGGTGGGAGATGGAGAATAATAGTCGTATTTAAGATCATTTTCCACCGGAACGAGTGTGGTTCCTCATCCTGTAGGACGTGTTCGGGATTCGCAGGACGAGAAGGGGCGATCTGTTTTAGAAAAATTGCTGTATTTATATAGGTAAATTAATCAGAGTAACCTCTAAATGGCAAATCGCTACACATATCTATACCCACCGCATTCAATAACCAGTTTTAAATGCGTTTTAATCCTTTTTGTAAAGACGTACTGTGTTACTATACTACTTCTTCAACGCTCTAAGATATTCTGAAATTAAAAAAAAAGAAATCTTCGTAGTATCATATGAAGACAGACAGAGAGGAGAGGGAGACAATGGGCCTTGTGAACTCCCCTCCCCCTCCTAGTCACGTAGTATTTTTAATCGTAGGAGCGGTAGTTTTATGGGAGGCGACCGATAGCTGAGGTCATTTGTGCCATTAGAGATGGATGGGAAAGGAGGAAGGGTGGAGAGAACCCCGGCGTCGGCATTAGCCTACTCTTATCGATAGGTTCCAAGGGGTTCACAGCTGAAAGTCCTATTCGCCGTACGGTGTACTTACAGCAATTATAGAGCTCTCCCCCAAGCATCTCAAGTAGGAATCGGGTTACCGCTGAAATAGATCTTCCGTCTCCAGCAGATTCAAACCCTGGACTTATGGGTGGGAATCCAGTACGCTAGCCACTGCACCATTCCGATTCCCATTCTTTATCGTTTTTGGATAGTATTTCTCTCTCCAAATGTTTATAAATTTTTTTGCTTAAATTCGAAGTTTTTTTGACATTAGACCTTAACATTTTCCTTTATAGCGTTACTATTTATGGTCTAATATACTTCTAACATATCTCTTGACATGCATACGTATTTTTCCCTCTGCCACCGGTGCGGGGCCTCCTCTTCCCGTATTTGTCTAAGAGATCCAACATGTGGCATGGTGTGGCCAGCCGTCTGATTCTTCTTTTTCTAACTGTTCTCAATATGTTCTCTTCCTTCTCCACCAATCTTATAATTCTTCATTTCATACGTTATGTGTCCAATTCATTTTCAGCATCAGATTTCCGAGGTTCCTCCGCCTCGCTTTTGGCATCCTAATAGGCTAAAGTCTGTGATTCGTAGATTACAGCACATGAATGTTTTAATGTATTCCTTATAAAAGTCTATGTGCGTATTTTCCAACAGAATAGTAGCTCTATATCTTTTCAAGGTAAGCGTCATCTTAAGACCACAAATTAAGATATTCTCGACTTTATATCCCTAGTGCGTTTCACTTCCCACGTAATTGCCAGCGCTTAAGCACGATTTTTACATCCTGCACATCTAAATACTCTCCCTGAAGCCTTTCTAGGAGAATTAAGATTGTTTCCCTCAGGCAGGGAGTAGAATTTTTCGGGGAAGGGTCCGAAGGGAAATCCCTCTGTTCCGTGTCTTAATCCATTCCCTTACGTTATCGTCTCACCCTCGCAAACCAAAATCTCACCATATTTCACCGCCATCGCCGCCACCCGTTCACCACCTCCCGCAGTCTCTCTTCACCCGAGCGCGTCAAAACTTTGGAACCCCCGCCCTCGCTGTTGGACGGCACCTTATAAAAGTGAGTTCAAAAAGTTTCATCAAGTTCGGACCCGTGGCAAACAAGAGTTAGCCATTTGGATGGGAAATAAGTGAGTGAAATATTTGCCGCAAAGTTCGCCGGTTTTATTGAACGACAAGAAACTTGGACCATGAATAATAATAATAACACTGCTTAGGTTAAATAAATGTTTCTCACGCATCCACCATCATCCTGGAGTAATGCCCAAGGATGAGAAAGAAAGTTTTTATTAATAAGGTTTTCAACCGAGCTGGGAAATGCGTGAAAAAGTCAGCGATATTAAATTTTTTTCACCTAAGAAATTTTAGAAGGTTAGTAGAACATTCTTTGGAATATTTATCCATCGAATGCCTTGAGAATTCTGAGGTAAATGGGCAACAGTGTCTCATGTATCAGTGAAAGGAAAAGTACACATGAAAAATATCTTGCACGGATTGCGCCTATGCGTTTACGGTAATATTATTACTGAATCGATCAAAAAGTACAGTTATAGCATTGTTGAAAATTGCATTGAGTGAAAATTTTGAGTGGAAATTTTTTACTCTTAATTTAAAACCTCAAAAACTGCTATTGAAATTAGTTCGATTGAATGAATTTTTTTTGGTCCCGGTCTTGTAAATATAAATTATTAATTCAATGAACCCTAGTTATTAACTACACACTTTATGGGAATTCACAAGACTGAGATACTCCTTTGTGTCTTCACAAGTGTGAGAGCGAAGGTGTTCAGTTCGCCGCATAAATTTCTTAATATTGGAAAATATTTTGTCCCTTTCAGCGCTATTTTCTTCGTTTCTTTGAAGAGCGAAGAAAGAAGCGCTAAGAAATAGCTAATTAAAAATTATAAAAGAATTCCAAAACTATATAACATGGGTTCTAGGTGGGAAAATTGCTAACTTGTTATATTAGCCCAGAACTTTGACGCTAATAATTGTAATGGCTAACTGTTAGTGTCAGATCACGTAGGGAAAAATTTGACAATGGGATATTTGGAATGTGTTATGCCATAACACGGATGCACGAACATATTTTGTAAATGTGGATTTATTGTGGATGTAAGGATTTTACTTGGATGTAAGAACGTAATATCTGGTTTTGCATTGGAAATTCATTTAGGCATCCCAAAACTATCTCTTCAATTTACTTGTACCATGATTCTTATTTTCGATTCGATACGCTTTCACGTATATTTTCCTCACACTGTATTCCATAAATTCTCCCGTATAGCATGCCAAAAAACACTTTCAAGACCCAAACTTCATTTCGCATAAATGCTGCACCAAGGTATCCTGACTTTCATGCTGACGTTGCAACCCAAACAGAAGGTTGCAAAAACGAGCTTGCAAAATGTTTATTGGCGATTTCCGCATCATTTAATCCGATTCCTTCAGCTCCATTTAATTTCCAAAAATTTCCTTAGCGGACGTTTTTGGTGTGGTCAAGGATAGTGTCTCTTTTTTGCCGTTTGTCAATTCAAACTCTTGACCCCTCTCATCTCCCTCTCCTCAACGTATCCTCCTGCCCAAAGGGAAAAGTTATAAAAGACATATTAGCTTGGCACTCGGGAGCTACGCCACGGCGGAGAGTTTATGCGTCGCATCTGCCGATGCTTATCTCTCCGCATCGACCCTTCTTCTATCTCCTACCCCCCTAGTCCAACCCTTAGTCGCGCCGTTTGAAAGCAGCCCACCACCCGGAAAAAGGTGATCGTCCCTATAGAGGGAAAAAAATCGAAACCATTGAACGTGAAAAGATCACTTTTTTTTGCGAGATGTGGCAAAACAGAGGAGAGCAGACGTAATACAGGTCCGACCGGCTTGAACCAGCCAGTTTGACCTGAAGAAGGCCGAAAGGTCATACTTTCCAAAATGTGAGTGTCCTTTTACATGTTATCTATTTTATTTTTGTGTTCTATTGTGCCGTCCAAACGTTATATATATATATATATATATATATATATATATATATATATATATATATATATATATATATATATATATATATATATAACCGAAAATTCGAGAACTACGAGTCCCTCTTTTATATGTTTTAGTTTCTGTGTTTGCTATGACTATTTAGCGAATTTTATATATATATATATATATATATATATATATATATACACACCATATATATATATATATATACCAAATAAATATTGTTTCTCCCAACAAAACACAATCGAACACTTCACAACATGCCCCTCTTCATCTCTGTGTACTTCCTTCGTCTGTGCCTTCCCATCCAAAATCCCAATCCTATACCTGCCCTGTACTCGTTGCATGCCATTCTCCCATCTATCTTAGTCTTCAGTACGTCAATCATCATACTACAGTAACCATGTTTCTGCGCCGTACATAACTTCGCTCCATTTTAAAGTTTTAGCCTTTTTTGAACATCCTCACTCTACGACCCTTTCATCAACTTCCTTCTCCTTGTGAAAGCCACTTTGCCTAGTGCAATTCTTCTCCTTACGCCCCTACAACTATGACTATGTTTGTCCAAAATACCTCCGAGATACGTAAACTGTTCCACCTGCTCTAGTTTTTGCCCTCCTATTGTTATGTTAATCTTAGCCTTTTTCGGAAAATTGCATAATCTTTGTTTTATTACTATAGATTCTCGTCCCATATCTATCGCAGTGAATTTCCAATTCACTCAGCAATGCTTGCAACCCCCTGGCTGACTGACAAACTAGAGCTTGGTCATCGGCAAACCTAACTGATTTTACGAATTCCCCTCCGACTTTCATTCCTACCTCCAGTTTTTTCCATGCCCCTTTAATGAATTCCTCCACATATACGTTGAACAACACCGGTGATATTGGACAACCCTACCTTACACCTCTTCCTATAGCTGTCCATTCCGACTCTTCGTCCCCCAATTGCATCTTTTAAGTAAAATATAAATAATAGACGCGTACGCCATGGCACTTTCTTAAAATATGGGATCATATTTCTACTGCTAAGGGCCTACAGTTAGAAATGATACTACTTTCTAATTGTTCCCTGTGCGTTGGAAAAAAATCTTCTTCACTCCTTTTTCCATCCCATTATTACCTTGCTCCTGCCCAAGCATTCGTTGGGGGGAGTCTGAGGACGGCGAGGTGAAAGGACCCCTGGATCCCTCCCTTGAAACTTAACTTCCCTTCGGGGCTTCTCTCTATATTCTAGCCGGCTCCCCTCGCCGGTCCTCGCGTAAACGACTGCGGGATCACCTTTGCCTTCAACCCGAGTAACTTTTAATTATCTACACTGCAAGTTTGTGGTCTTTTGCGAAGGTGGCGCGGAGGGCTAAGAACATTAAGAAAGGGGACTCGTTCGTTTCGCCGGAACGAAAGTTATTTCGAAAAAATAATGGCCCCGCCTTTTGGAGGTGACGATGAATGGAAAGAGAACATAAAAGGTTTCACGATGCTTTGCAATTTATCGAGCAAAAACTTTCATCGTTAATAAAAAAGTATGTTCACTAATATAGTTTATGAAGTTAACCCTCCATTGACATACTTACGCCATAGACATTTCTTAATCGCAAGGGTAACTGAAAATTCGCCGTTTCTGATGGAGGATTTCATTGCACATAATATAAAAACTTTACTCAATGTAAATCTCATCACAATGGAATGATCAATACGATTAAATCAAACGTTTGGTTATTATCAAACTGATTTGATCGATGATATTGCCTTTTTTAATGTTGACAAAGAAAGAGAAAATCATTTGTATTGGACTAGTGTGTCTGAATGCAAAAATTCTCATTGTAAGGGCCTGTTCATTTTCCCCAATTTAATTTCCGGCATTTTGCAAGAATAAAATTAGTTTAGACGCCTTAAAATATTTATCACGAACATTAGGCTTAGAAAATTTCAAACGAGAAGGCTGATACCGGCATTGTAATGATACCGGAAACTTATTTACTCTTGAAGGTAACAAAAAGCCTTTAATTCGACATTGTGTGGGAATGGTTCTTGTTGGCCAAAGAGACTGTTGTGGTCTCTATGAACTACTATATACTCGCACTTGTAATTGCATGCATTTTCGAACGAGCCTTTTCCACCTTGGCGGTGGGATCTTTAACCCTTTTAAAAGGAGAGACTGAAGGCTCCAATCAGCAAATCATTCAGATCAATCCCTGAATGTTCGAATTGAAAAGCATTATCGGTTATATATCCCTTTCAACTTTACTTTCTTTTTACTCTTAAAATATTCTACTGTTTCGTTTGAAATGTAGTTACAAATGTAAAATAGCGTCTTTTTCTTCTCTTCATACCGTAAGCAGTGTAACGAAATGAAATCTGACGTAACGAAATGCCATCCATCGATAAGCATCAGAGTTTACGTTATTGATTCGCTGGCAATAATGCTTGAGGAATGGGAATAATGCTCAACATAGCAGTCTTTCTGCACCATTCATTCCAGTTAAATCTTCCACTTCTAAACTCATGAACTAACTTGCTCCAAATGATGTTTTTACCATTTTTTGTCACTTTAAAGTTCTCTTGTAACGAATATTGTAACGCTTCGTGCATTCTGGACCGTTTTAAAATTCAATTTTCAATATTTTAAACGCTATATGACCCTCTTGTATCAACTTGGTTATAAACGAAGCAATTAAAATAGTGGAGAATATGAAATATGGCAAGGCGCGTGGATCTATTTACAGTATATAACGTGTCCGACCTTTTCAGTTCGAGCTGTAGACTCTTCAGGAAATCGAAAAAAATATATATAGATCATGTATAGATAACAAAATAGAGAGTGATTAGATACTATCAAGGGGAATCATTCTTATATTAAAGGAATGGTAAATTCCAAAATATGATTCATCAAAGTCATTATAGAAAAAACCTCCCTGTGAAAAACTATTGAAACTTTTTAATAATTTAATAGAATAATTTTGAAAACGACATTCCGATTTTAGGGTAACGCCGTATGTATCCTATTAGTTCGGTAAACTTGATCAGCCTACATGAACAATATTTCCCACGTCTGCATGAGACCCGCGCGCTCTCTCGGTACCTAAAATCTATTGTATAGTATGTTATAAATTTTATTGAAAAATACTAAAAATTTTCCTTAAAGTATTATATTTTTTCCGATTCATAAATTAGATGTTTATTTTTTACCCTTGATATTAATCGTGATTTTCATAATTGTGAATGCTTTTGAAGATTTCCCTTAAGAAATACTAAGGCCGGAATAAATTCCATTTTGGTAAGGTGCTCAAATTTTGAGTTGTCTTTCTGTCGCACTTTGTTTCAAACAATCTGTCATTAGAGTTACTGAGTTATGTATATGTTTAGATTAAACATAGGAATCAAAGATTAAACATAGGAATATTGGAATGAATCATTTTCCGGTGGCTATTGGTGAATCCATTAAAGGATTGAGAAACGTGTGTAATTCCACGGAAAGGGTCAATGTAATTGCACGTAGTTAGATTTGTTTACACGACCTAGATTTCGTTGCGCTGGTGCATTAAAAAAGAATTTAAGTTCTTTAATGAAAATGGTAGACTTGAGTGGCGCGTTGGCGTTTCGAGAAAGAGAGCCATATTTGAACAATTTTAGGCCATGCTGTTTTAGCTCCATCATTAATTCAATTGAATGCATAGTGCACGTTCTTCAAGCTATATGAATGTCTTTTATTAGAGACCATATGTACCCAAAGATAGGTCATATTAAATTAACCCAAAATTAAATTGTGAATTGCGTTCACAAGGCTTGACCATTTCCTCCGACTACGGAAGTAAACCTGCTGGTTTGCACATTAGTGGCCGGGAAAACCTGCGGGTTCTTTTGGCAGAAACACAAAAGCTACTAAATTAATCCTTTTCGATTTAAAACACTTGAACGGTGTTTTCGACGGTAATTGAAAAGTGAGGCTCAAAATTCTGGAGAGAATTGATGGTTGTTCTCTGATAAAACGGACCTGAAGGTAATGAAGATGGTGGATAGGTGCTAACGACAACTGGGGACAATGCATGAATTTATCCCCTAATAAGACATTTTCTCAAAATTGCAAGATCTCATCTCGAAATTTTTACTTGAAAAAATTAACAAAAGAGGCATTGATACAGCAGGTTTTTTTTGCGATACCGAAAGCTGTCATTAATTTAGGATGAAGTACATTTTGGCATAGGGATAAAGGAGTTGGATTTTGGCCATTAAATGCAAATTTATCCCGAATGCGCTTTTTTGAGACACAAGCGTCCGAGTTTTAATAAAAAGAAAGCAGAAAAAATTATCACCAATCGTAAGAATATTTATACAGAATTAGGGTTTGTAAAATTAAAGCCCATTGTTTAGCATAAATGATGGAAGATTTGCTGGACATTTGATGAGATGAGAGAATGAGACGTAATAAACTGACTACGGATCCTAGTTCGAGGTTAGAAGAAGTTCTCAGATAAAGGAAAGTTTTCAGTAGGAAAATCATCTGACCTTCATACTAAATAATAATAATTTACCGAAATTATTAATGTAACCTTGGTTATGGGACCCATTATTTTGGATTTTCGAGTGTTTTTGCTGCTGAGCTTTTCATTGATGATATAGTTTGACATATGCTCTTAGTATCGAAATAGGAATACCCAAATCCCAGTCCCCAAAATCACATTTCCCATGTACCATTGAGTTTATTTACCAAAAGCGCTTGTAGCTAATACGTGGTTGTTAGCTAAAATAAAATTGACAATTTTTTCCAGTCAAAAATTCCGTAAATATAAAAATTGATACAAATTATTAAAGAAAACCTTGATTAAGCATTGTAGCTCCGAAAAAATTAGCTGGGAAGTATATCACATAAGCTTGACTTATTTGGAAAATATTTGGAAGTAAACAAATTTCTGTTTGAAACCTATTCACAATGAATCAAGTATTTCTATTCAACCAAGTAATGGATTATGGCATCTTCATACATGAGGAAACTATAAACATTGGAAAAATGGTGCTGCAGGTGAAATATAAGTATCAAACGGCCGCATTGAATCGAAAAGAAATCTAAACGGCTATTATGGGAAAAAACTACTAAAACTTTCCCGGCTAAATAACGAAAAGGAAACATGGATGGGAACCGCTACTAAGGAAAATCTGGAGCAGTTAGGGCTAAGAATTATTTACGTATGGATTCCCTGCACAGTATGTATCTGAATCGCGTTGAATTTTCGAGAATGCACATTCTGTTGACCTTTTCTATATAATTATTCGCCTCTGTATGTAAGTTAAATTTGTAAATCACTGCACCCGATGATTTTAAAAGTATTACCAGAATGAAAAGATTATTTCGCATTTAGAGATCCTGTTAAACCTCCAAGTAGGAAATGGAAGACGTGAATGAAGGGATTTAAGGAGAAATAAATTAGTATAGCTGAGGCATGAACGGAGTTGACGCTCGCAGCAAGCCAATCTCTCCATTGATAACTGCTGCTGATCCTGAATACGAGAAAATTACAACTACGCAAAAATAGATAGAACTAGAGCATTATATTGATGTTTTCCGTTGGTATTAACGCTAGAAAACACTTTGGGGAGCGCCTACATAATTGAAAACGATACAAAAATTCTCGGTTTCTCGTTGGCCTGTGTTGTGTTTGGAGTCGTGGCAAAAGTTCCATCGGGAGTACCAACCGGATACCCCAGTCGCACTGCATTCTTTCGGATCTTCGCGAGCGAATGCAATGCAGACGGTTTCCAATTTGTTTGCCTTCGAGTGAGAAAGGAATGAGATCAAGTGGAAATCAGAGCGTTGAGGAGGAAGGGGTGTGAGGCAGGGTTCGCATTTCCGAGCACTGAAGCAGGAGAACGAGGCTAGTCTCGGTTGGAATTCTGAATGTTTTTTTTTGTTCCTTCGCGGTAGAGGCTCTCCCGTGCGAAGAGAAGAATGGCATGTGGGAGAGGTAGTTAAAGTGGAAAAGTTTCATAAAGAATTTTATACGCACTCTCTAGTTATTGCTTTTGTTTATTTTTTTGAGTGGCGATGAGAAAGCTTTTGACCGTAAACGCAGAGTAGCTTCGGTTTTTAAATAAATCGTGCAGTATTCGCGAGAATTCCCGTTACCCTGACCTCTCGTTCGTAATCCTCCTCTCAGTTTCGGCATTCGTATGTGGAGAACATTTCATAGCTAACTACGTCCAATACACTTAGACATTGCTCGCCACAGTGTGGTTGCGCGTTTAATATCGAAGTTGCTTCGTGGACCATAACCAAACGATCTGAGCGTGCAGAAGAACTGAACTGCGTTCAATAGTTTCCGTATTTGATTTGTATGCTATTTAGTTTTCAAAAGTGGGAAATCATGTAATGATTCTCGACCATAATCGGACGTAATAGAGTAATTATAATTGAAAACGTCTCTTCTTCTTTCACATTTAGATTAATTTAGGGTGTCATGATATGACATGACTCTTATTTTAGGGCTAAGGAGTTAAGTGCTTAATATCCGAGTTGATGGAAAACCTATCTTATCTTGGCTAGCAGGCTAATGTTTGTAATTGAGAGTACGCTATAAGCGATGATTCAAATAACTCAGCAATGCAAAGTATTTTTCAAATATCTGAAAAACATGGCATATTAATATGCGTATTTTTGAGGTTGGTTTGGCGCATTGGCAAAATTGAGGTGAATTCTGAAAGCGCTTTTTTTAAATGAATTATTTTATTTACGTTAATAAGTAGGTAAAGTAACTAAGAAATATACGTTTTTTAATTGAATAAAAAGTTACCTGTAAAAAAACAAAGATATGTGACATTTAAAAGTATTTTGATAAATTATAAAAATAAACTTTGACATTCTTTATCGATATTAAAAGCCTGCGGCCCACGGGTTATGCACTAATGACTTAAATGAATCACATATTTGTTTCCCTGGAGTAATGATGTTTTAGTGAAAATTAATAAGCTTACCTAATGGATAGTAGCACTTGAAAATGGAAATGGGTTTAGAATTAAATGTGACTATAAGCTTGAAATCGGTGTCATTTCACAGCACCTAAAAATGTAATAGTTTGCATGCTTCCTAACTGTTCATTGTGTAGGTGTTAATTTTGGTGTAGGCGGTACTTTACCAGTCTTAGTTGTCTTTCATCTATAGAAAAAGTAGCTTTAGTTTTTAAAGAAAGTAACTAGGAACTGAGGGAATTTGTATTTTCAGGGATAGATGCACTAATTTCTGGTAATCAGAATATTGGGGTGTTGGAGGTGGGAAGGAAGGGTTTTGGAGAGAGCACGGAGAGGGAAGAGATGCACAGGGTCGGATATAAACTAGTATTAACATAAAGTGTTCGGGGTTTTTGAGTACGTTCCAACTGGCTGAAGATGTAGTCCACTACAAATTCTCAGTACTCTGTAGCTGGGTGGTAATAACAAAAACTCCGAAAATCCTACAAACCCCAGAACATGATATTTCTCTTCTATTTATTTCAATGGGTTCCTCGAATGACATTTTTATAGCATATCAGTCATTAGCCTAACAAATGTTATAGTTCAGCATTGAATCTCTTTCATCTGACAGAATCCTCCAGGAATGGCCACAGTAAAATCAAGTTTTAAATCTATTTAATTTTTTCGTTTAATTGAACCGATTTTTCTCTTTTCCCAACTTCATTCTACGGAATTGTTAAAATCGACACCGGTTAATTTTTGACATTCAAATTTTTTAAACAGAGGAAATAATTTCAAAACTTTTGCTCCCAAAAGCGATGACCATAATGTTCAATGGAATGTGTTGGGGTAAATTATATAGGAATTTTAATAATAGAATGGTACGGAATTGGGGATTAGATGAATTAATTCCAAGTTCAAGGACAAATAAATAAATAGGTACGGTCGAGGGATTCATTAGGAATCATATGTCTACATCAATTAATCGATGGCTTATTAATTATTGGGGACATCTGTCCACTGGGCAACTGTTTTCAGAAGTATCGCCTGTGGATATGGTGACTGCAACATTATTTTAAACTAAAAAACAGTTGTTATTGTCTCATTAGTTTAAGCATAATATACACACACTTAAAGCGGTACTTTTTAGTATAAAATATTTTACCAAGCATTCATTTTTAAAGTTACAACGGTGTATATATATATATATATATATATATATATATATATATATATATATATATATACATATATATATATATATATATATACATATATGACGTAGCATGCATAGTCATACATATATACAGCTACGCTATGCGTGCCACGAAACGTACTGTTCCTATTCTATATGATACTATATGCTTTCTAACCAACTGTCCCCTCTTCTTGTGTGTATTGTCTATTTCTCCTTTGGTGGGTGGAACAGTTCCCTAAAGCCTTCCTTTGGCAAATGATTCGGAGCACTTGGGCGTCTTAAAAACATCGCAGATCTCAAGGTAAATTATGTTTCCTCGGTGGTGTAACGGTAGCACGTCCGCCCGACAAGTGGAAGATCCGGTGTTCAAATCCCGGTCAAGGGAACATTTTTGCTTTCGTGATCTGCTCAAAAACCGCCTTCCCCACATGTCCTGTGTTCGCCTCTTATGTGTTTTCCTATCCCCTTTCCTTATACCTATTTCTATGTTTGAATGCTTGGTAAAATATTTTGTATTACAATTTGACACCGTTTGCTACTAAATTAAAGACGCATGAAATGCATGGACCTGTTTTTAGAAGGAAGCATTACTCATGTCTCTCGCAAAGCAATGGAACTTAATTAAAGGATGGCAGCTTTACTGTTGGCTAGTAGTAACCTTTGTGGCCAGCTTGAGCGTCTTCTCATAATGCTAAATAGTATGTATTTAAATGAATTTTGAAAGAAATTTGGAACAAACATTACCCTAATATTATTGATTGGGTCAAAATACTAATTTAAGAACTCCAATCTCACTCAATGGGGATTGATTTTTTTTGCATAAATATTCGTTATTTTATTGAGGTTTATTTATTTATTTGGTCTTAGTCCGAAAACAGTACTTTCGGCCTATACATCGGACTATTAACAGTGAACACAATGGGGACGATTACGAACATCCAAGCGCTAGGTGTAGGAAAATCCACCCAGGCGGGAATCGAACCCTTGATTGGCAGACAAGGACGTTTCCCCGCCGCCACCGGATCTTATTGACAACTATTTTATCATTTCAGATAGGTTTTGGATGGACACTGACTGAACAACGATACTTTTTTTATCCATTTATAACAAACACAACTTGATGTCCCCCCGCGCAATAGACCCTTCTTCAAATCCCTGTACTAGCGTCCTCCCTTGATTCCGTCCAAAATGCTTATCATTTTCCCACCCCTTCTTCGTTTTCCTAACGTTCTCCCCTTTGATCATCAACACCCTATTTCCCATGAATTTTGTTTTGCCACCACATTTCCCGTCTCTTTTGGATATTTGCCTACGCTTCACTCTTCCCCCACCACGCCTGGCACTTCCTCTTTTGTTTTCTCTTGTCCACTTCACCTCTTCCATCCTTCTCCGCACCCAAATTTACGTTCATCATTTTGTTTCAGTGACCATGTCTATTCGCTACAAATTACCACACTCCGTGCCAATATTTTCATTGAACTTTTCTTTATATCCTGGCTCAAATAAGGTTCATAGTATACCTAGGCGGGGAACTAGTAGGGCAAAAGATACAGAGGAAAACACAGTGTGAGGATTAGGAAAGTTTACAAAGGAATGGTTTTCAATTCCTCCGGTAGCCTCAAATAAATTCAAATTTTCATGTATAAAAAACTAAATGTATTTTTTTCTTTGCATTTTAAACTCCGGAATCTCCATTCTCCATAGGCCTTTTCATCAACTCAATAGTATTAAAATATATAACTTCCTGTAGATCGGCAATATATGCCAATGTACATTGTATTGCCATGTGCCTTGGCAGCCTCGCCATTGGTATTGTGCGGGAATGGCAGCCATTACAAGTTCGGAATTTCTACCCTTTCTTCTACCCCTTTCTTTCTCTCTAATTTATCGTCTGAAAATGTACTTGACCGCGATTGTTTGGCCATTTGGGAGGGCAAGAGATCAGGGGCCCTACCGGGGTCATTAATGGGAACGATGGGACAATTTAAACCCTTATAGCACCACATTATATACCACTTGCCTCTGGTGGCAATGGAGTTGCGATGCCGTTATTTTGAACCAGGAAGGGGTTGGCTGGAGGCAGAGTATGGCAAAGGGAGATGTGCGGGGAAAGGAAGGGGGTCAGCAACGGGAGAGCCGCAGAGAGGGGAGGGTTTAGTCTCTTGAGAGGCCGAGGCGGGTGTACTGGGGTGAAGGAGTATGACGCCACGAAGCGATAACCTTGCTGTATTTGTCTTTCCCTCCTCCACGCCCTTCAACCAGGCATACGGTACTTGTAGGCCTACAAGGTTGGTCACGCCTTTCTTTTCCCGCGCCAACTGAGGTAGCAAAAGTCTTCCTTTTGGGTAAACACGAAGCTGTCCCCGGTAGGAGGGACGAAATTATGAGTATCTGGGCATCTTTAGTCGTGAGAAATTTTTTCAGGTCCAATCGTCGTAATTTGAAATTTATTGTCTGCATTGCGAGTATAATTAACAATTAGCCGTTTCTAGGAAAATTATTGCAAAATTATAACCACGCAAAATACGCACGCATTTTTTGAGACCGGCATAATTTTTTTTGGCCACTTAAGAGGAAGAATCGTGTATTATTGCGGAGGAGTTTTATTGGTGCGACGTGTTTTGTGGCATTACCACATTTTGATTTGACGAAACAGTAAAATGTTGCGTTCCGTCTTCCTATGCAGCGGTCCGATTGTTATTATTTAGATTGTTTTTTTGTCAACAAGTTTGTCATTTAGTTGCCATCACTACTGTGATTGACCTCAAAAGGCTGGTTCAATTAACGGGATTAGATCTAACTACATATTAAACTTTATGTTTCACATCGTGTATAAAATTGACATATTCGGGTTTTGGGGCGTTAGCTCCATTTCCTATTTTACCTGCATCTTGTCAGAATGATCACCCGCAAAAATAAGCGCAGCTTAGGTAAAGCTAAGAGTATCCAGAGTTGGACGTGTTTAAACAAGGGAATACCAGTCCGTAGCAAATGTTCAATCTTCTGTGCAATGGATGACCGAATTTTTACTTCCATCCTAATCCCTCAAAGGTTGGGCTGCGTGTGCCAAGAGCACTTCGAGTAAGACCTCCGTCGGTTGGACGTAAAACTGTGAACTTGGCGCTTTCCGATAGGATTCGCCAATGAAAACCCCGAGTTTCTCTCAACCGTTCTTCCATCTTTTTCCTAACAATCCCATCTCCATCAAATCACTCACTTATCACAAATGGCGTAACTGGCCTTCGCTGGTGGCCGCCCCCCTCCCCAAAAAAAAACTGAAACTGTGGCAAAAGTATTGCTCTTACTTCATTCGATTAGTTGCATAAGGAGATAACCTTAGCTTCCTGCTAACTCGTATAATCATTACTTTAAAAAAAATATTTTAATGCAGTTATAAAAGAAACCTTTGCCTAAACCATTATTTTGAGGACACAATAGTAGACAACCATACATTTATGCTGTACGTATAGAAAATCCTAATGCCTGCCCGATATCGACGGAAGTACATTCCCTTGTCTAAACTGTGTGTAAAATAAATGGCGGAAAATGGAAAAAATAAACGGAAAGACGTACCCGATCTATCCGTTGCATTATTATCGGAGGATGGTGTATGTCTTCGGTCAATGTCCTCTGAACCTTGCTCTTCCAAGCCAGTGGGTATCCGCATTGGTCGACCCGTTAGTTGACTCTCCGGAGCGTTCAATGAACGCGGCTATCTTAACGAGGCACGCCCGTGAGGCGGCCTTTTTATGCAAAGTGCGCGTTGCGCGTTTAGCAGAAGCTAAAGGGCGGTTTTCCATTCGGGGCGAGAAGAGACTTCGTCCGCGGAAGAGTGAAAGGAGGGTGGATAAGGGGTGGGGAGGAGGTGGGAGGCCCATCGATTTCTAGTCTTTTTTTGTTATTGCTCCTAATTGGGTTGATTGTCGTTTCCTACTGGTAGCTCGTTAATTCTCTTCTCGAAATCCAGGTAAACAATAGCTAGCTCTCAAATAACGGCAAAAAACACATTTATTACAAGACGCTAGAATATTTTAAATGCATTCAATGACCCTTGTTGGGAAAGACTTGCTCCTCCTGCATACATAATTTTTTTTAAGAATGTATTTGTTTAATTCTACATTTTAGTGTATCCAAAACATAATGTAATTGGTTGACGTTCCAATATTCCAGCAAAGTTCGAAAAAATCCATTTTCTCAACTGAAGAAATATTATAATGCATTATTTATTTAACTGTGTTTTTCGCCAACATTTATTTCATGTGACTTGATTAAAATTTCGGAAAAGAATTCGTGCTCATTGTCTTCCTCATCAATTTCGAGGGGATATATTCTTAAATACGAAGTATTCCTTATGCATTTATAAGTGTGTGTATAGTCCGGATTTAGTTTGGACTGCGATTCGTTTGCACAGTACCCCGCTGGTCGTCGCAAAAGGGCGTCTGTTGGGAGCTTTCGAGCTCCAGCCGCATTTTCAAAAGCATGAGTTCAAATATGCATACGAATATATACGAGTATTACCTGCAAAAGCTACACGAAAGCTGATGTCTACGGTGACCATAATCACAGTTTACTGTCAATTTAGTATAATTATAAAAATCAAGAATCTAAAGATGAGATTCAAGATTAAGCGGGATTGGAAGAAACTGAAGCGTGATTAGAGTTTAAGCGAAAACTGGAAATGGTAATTTTTTAAAAAATAACAACAAAAGATTCATCGAAAAAATGTACAGAAATCAAGAATGTTTTGTGAAGAAAATTTTAGACAGAGTGAAGACCTAATGAATGGGAAACCAGTGACCACTGACGAAATTCTGGGCCTAACAGAAGGGTAGAGAAAGTACCAAACCTCAATAACAGAGGAAAGACATCTATGCTAAAGAAGGTTGAGAAATGAAATTGACAGAAAATCGAGAAGAGTGGACCTTGTGTTATAGTGCAGCCAAGTGCGAGGATTGAAATATGAACCTGACGGAGCCCAGTTCAAATCCCGCTGTCACTAGCATTTTTTAGCAGTTTTTTTTGTTTTCCAGAAATAATAAGAAAATAAAACTTCTAAAACTAAATTATGCTTGTATGTAGCAGAATAAGTTTATTTTAATTCAAACTCAGAGTTGGATAAGTGTGCTCGTAAGACCCGTGATTACGCTATTGGACAATAAAGTAAATGCAAGGCTTAATTGTAGGAAAGGTATCTGAAAATCATTCAGGAAAGTAGTGATGCCTCCCCCTACGCAAAATGTTGATCTAATATTCATTAAAAAAGCACAACGCAGCAAATAATCCAGTGGGTTATAGCAAGAAATTTCAGGAACGCAGAGCGTAGTAAAACTCACGACGGAAAACATCCATAAAGAATGGGTTGCTAAAAGCCTGAGAAGACCCTAAAAAGAGTTCATAATAAAGTCAATAAATGTGTCCAATGAAATAAATTAATGAATACCCATAAAAACGGTAGCTTGTGACACTTCATTAGAAAGGAAATAACGTCAGAGTAATGCATTTTTCAACGATGAATATGAGAAAAAATCACACGAAAGATACAAAAGAATAATAGAGTAGATAAACTTTCGGAGATCATGTGTGCATATTTATCACTAAAGATTTGGGAAACACTAATATTAGCTGATTGTTCATCTCCTTTTTCCCACTGTATCGGTAAATCCCTATTTTGTTCTTTCTATCTATCTATTATGTAGGCAGTAAATTTTCAAAGGTGTCTTGCCTTTGAAAAGTTACTGCCTACATTATAGCCTTACCTTAAAGGTGTGAAATCACTTCACGTAAATCTATATCAAAACCAATCAAATTCGACTATGTATGCTAAGCATTTGAGAAATACTGCGTTGTTCAGGAATAAGAATAAAAAAATAAAGAATAAATGATAAAAATTATTTGATATGCAGAGATTTGACATTATAATATATATATATATATATACATATATAGATGATGCGGAAGTACTCACGAGAGCAATATAACTTTTGGACGGCACAATAGAACACAGAATAAAACAGATAACACGTAAAAGGACACTCACACTGTAGATGATTTAAGCTTTCGGCCTACTCCGAGGCCTTCTTCAGGTCAGACTCTGACCTGAAGTCTGACCTGAAGAAGGCCTCGGAGTAGGCCGAAAGCTTAAATCATCTACAGTGTGAGTGTCCTTTTACGTGTTATCTGTTTTATTCTGTGTTCTATTGTGCCGTCCAAAAGTTATATATATATATATATATATATATATATATATATATATATATATATATATATATATATATATATATATATATATATATGTATAATCTTGAAAATGACGCTCTCCGGCGACACACAAACACTGAGATAATTAATATTACACACACAGAAACATAAAAGAAGGACACTTACAGTAGATATTTACGTTTCGACGGCACGGCCGTCGTCATCAGAATCTATATCTGAATCTATATATATGTACATTCAAACACGAAATACTGCCATATGGCGAATAAATATTCATTCACATTGAAATAGAAATAAGGAAAATGGTAAAGGAACACATATAAAGGACGAACACAAGAGAGGTGGGGATGGCGGATCATATATAAAGTGTAATTAGTATATATACCAAAAGTTTTTTCTCCATTCGATCGAATATCGAACGTTTGAAATAAATCGTGGACAAGTATATCATGGAAGATATGACAATATTTGAACTACTCTATATTTTTACCTATAAAGATGCAAGGTGAATGATATGTATTTCTCGTTTATCATATAGTTTGAGTGAATGTTCTCCAATCCATCAATGGCCATTACGATAGTCTGTATTCGCAGAGTGTTATAGATACGAAGTCCTACAATATTTGAGCAGTATCGAGAGAACATAGATAAGTTGAAAATTCCATAGGATTTTGTTCTTTTGTTCACAAATTTTGTTCGACATCGGCCCCCCGTCCACCCAGTAGCTACAAGCTTAAACGTAATGCCTCTCAGCTCGGTTCATTGTTACTCTGACTGAAAGGAAGCCACCAAAGAGGCTATTGTGACTTACATTCTGGGTGAATGGTGGTACAGGAAAGGTTGAAAAAGGTTCGAGTGTACTTTTTAAGCCTTTCAATTCTGATTCGGGAGCCGATCTAATTTAAATTCGAATTTCTGGTACTGCTAGAGTTAAAATTCGTAGGCTATCGCCATTTTACATTACCTCAATGCTATTGTCGTTGAAATCAACTAAAAAATATATTCCGGAGAAAATTGATTTGATAATTTGCGTAGACATTATTATCGTAGCATTAAAATATTATTTTTATTTAGTGTTATCATTTTGAATTGGTTATAAATTCATAGACACTCTTTTAGAAACCTCTCACTGAAGGAAAAATTTCTAAATTGAACAATACAGGAAACTATGCTCGTTTTGCTCGAAAAATAATTTTAAGCGAGATCAAAGGATTTATCAAAGGATCGAAGATCAAAGATCAAAGGATCGGTATCAAAGGATTGCACTGGGTTGGGAACCGATGAAAACACGTATATTAACGCAAGAATTAGATTGCTAGATGAATACTAATCGTTCGTTGAGAATGTCTGAAAGGAGATGCTATTGATTAATGAATTTTAGTTGGAAGTTAGTAAAATACTACATAGAAATACCACGGCACTGGCGCATTGCACCAACATTAGAATTAGGGATTCTCTTCTGGTCTGATAAGATTTTTTTGTTTTTATAAGGGGTGAGTATGTGCAACTGGACGATTTCCCGTATTTTTATCGCCACCGAGTTTTTGTCTTCTTAAACATGGTGTTATCACTAAATTCATAGATTTATGCTTAATGGTATAATGAATATACTCTAAACGTTTAACAATGCTAAATTTGAAACACATATATTTTGGTTGGAATTTAAATTGTTTATTTGAACTTCCAGTCCAAGCCATCAGTCATAACTTCGATTGCATCGACTATTCTGAACTACGACTTTTACATTCTGTCCACCACTTACGGAAAGTACCTTGCTCCTCATTTCAATACGTTACTACGAGAATAGGGATGCAAATGTCCACTCAAAGCTTCTTAACGTTATAACGATTAACTGTTTATCTTTATGAATGTTATCCAAGGTCTAGTGTGCCCGACATTTCGGGATACAGTGTTAATTAGAGTAATTAATTGTATATGTGTATATTTCAACACAAATGTCAGATTGACTGTAAACATGTACTTTTTTGTTCTTCCAGGTAGGAGTTGATTATCCAGTGATGAAGTTACTTTCAACTGCCAAAGAAACTTTATGCATATTAATTGTAAGTAATATATCAAATTATATATTCGATTCAGAAATATTAGATTACAACAGCTTTCCAGATGACACCGTTATTTTTATCTGGCGTATTATATTATGAGTCAGTTGGTATTTAATTAAACATTTTATCATTTTTTAAATTACTAAACCAACTGTTCTTTTTACTGAACCTGAGGTTTTAGCAATGAATGAAATTGTAAACTGAAATTCTAGGTTGCGATCTCTGAAACCACACTCGAAAGTTCATGTATCAAAGTACCCCACAAATTAAAATCATTGCCAATGATTAAGAGTATGTTTTATCAGAGGGTACATATGTATGGCACGTTGTGGGTTTTTAACATTTTTTATACATTTTGTCATATAAATACCAGCTGTGATTTCTGAACTTTAACCTTTACCCATAAAATTAAAATCATTCCTTTGTTTTTCCTTCAAGTCTTTGGAGCATTTAAAGGAGTAGGGAATGGATGGCCTTGTTTATGAGGTCTAATCCCATATGTTTCGTTTCATTACCCAATGTAAGCCTTATCTCTCTTTTTGCTCCAGTGGCTTGATTAGACGAAGATTAATCCTGACAAATCATTAAACTTCATTTTGTGGAAAGATTCATGAAATTCTTTTTGTTTTAATTTGCATTGGATTCGAGCATATCTTTAAACCCCTCAGTTTTTAATTCCTCTAGTAAAGGACTTTATTACCTGCTTTAGAGTTTATCATGTCCTTATTACTTACTAAATCTACATATTACCCCGCAAGGGTTTGTGGCGGGGGTGTTAGGTCACCATTCTTGCTATAGTATGGGTAATTAATTGAGAAAATAATATGCTTTATCCTTTATTATGTTTTAATTCAATATTAAAATGGTAATCCAGTGTATCGTAACGTAGTGTTACTGTTTTGAGTACAACCGTAATACGAATTTGCAAGTAAGGTATTCTCCCTGGAGTCACTATTTCTGATAACTCCATTTCAGATTTATGTATCAGAAGTAGTCAGCCTCGTAAGATAATGAAACCGGGTTTTTGCATGAATGCATACCATGTTTTTTTTGTTAATTGTATAAATTTGTGGCTTTTGCATGTGTTTTTTTTCTTAATTAAGGGCATTGCCCTAATACCCCCCGCCACACGCACTTGCGGCGGCTTGTGGGGCATTAAGTAGATGTAAAAATTAAAATCACTTCAGTTTAATGAAGGGATATTCTCTACGATTTCAGTGCTAACTTGGTGGAAGTATTTGATAACCATATTAAAAGATTTTTTGTACTTTTCCACGTACTTTATTTTTGAGATACAATGCGCCACTGACTTGCGGCATCATCAGATACAAATTTCATTCACACTTAGGACAGTGGAGGCGGGGTGACTATGTTGGAGGGTGATGAAGGGTGGGACATTGAATTTGAGGATCGAGGTCATTTACCCTTTAACGCACCTGATCACCCCGACCTTTCCCACGCCCCTCCACCCCGTCCCATGTCATGTCATAGACAGCACCGCCACTTTTTCTTTTCCCTTACCCAAATAACCCCAACCCCCACCTTCTCTATCCCACCCTTCCCTAAGCTCCAACGTAGACACCCCCCTCTCCTCTGCCCTAAGCACATGCATATAGTTAACTGCTGCATTTAAATGAAATTTATGCCCGATGATGCAGCTAGTCGTTAAAACACGTTTTATCAAAAAAATAAAAGTGCGTGGAAACGTGGTTATTATCTTAGTATGGACATTGGGGATGTTTATAATCAGGGATATTTTCTCGGATTTTAAGCGGATCTTATCTCACAGAGAAGAATATTGTTGCATGGACAATATTTCATACAGCAATGGGAGTAGAAAAGAATCAGCATCATCAAACATTAATTCAATATACGAATCTCAATCAATTGTTTAATTTTCAAGATATCAAAATTGTAATTGTGAGATTAAAATTTAGGTACCGAAATTTTTGGGAACCACTAGAAAAGATACTGCCTGAGTGTAGGTATTGGAGTATTCGGAGTTCATAAATCACACAGGGGGGCATATCCACGCATAAAACAAGTTTCTTTTAAAATGCCATAATCACTCTTAGGAATTAAATAATCTGTATTTTGCATCGTCTCCACTGCGACTTTCATTAAGCACAGTTCTTTTCTCCTACATTCTGAGAATTTATAGATACAAAGTTAATACAACTCCCAGTGTGTGTGTGTGCTTGCGATTAAAAATTAAAGTTAATAACAAGTGCTAAAGTGGAAGATAGCGATCAGATTCGATGGAAAATTGAAATGTTCATGAAACTAAGGGTCAGAGTTTTAAATTCATAATTGTAATTGTCCAATTGAGAAAACGATCGTGCAGGTAGGTAGGTTATTATCAATTTGGACCTCGGCTGGTTTAGAGAGACTTGAAATTGGCTCACTTTGCGCAAGGGCTATTCAGAATCACTTTTTCTTCCATTCCCATTTCGAAAATTTACGTATCCTTCCAAGCTATTGTCTAGCATTAAAGGCCAGCTGCAAGTAACGGCGAGGCAGGTAAAGGCAAAAAGCGTGGTGAGTCCGAATTTCCCATACTGCTAGCTGACGATTAATTAAATGGAGTGGAAAAAATTAATGGAGCTAGATCTTTGTGGGAAACTACAGGTGGCATATGAGTGAATCATCTTGTCCCTCTACTTTTAAATGTGCGACCTTCACACGCAGCGACCAACGCGTAGTGGATCTACTCTCACCCGTAAATATCAATCTGTTCTGGACAATTAAGTATTTATCCTACTCAATGTATCTCTTGAATCATATATGAATAAATTTTTGACATCATATACGCACTAAGGGCAAAGTAAATATTTTTTTTTAGAAAACAGACCCGCTAAATGAAAATTTACTGCAAAGTTTCATAATTCGGAGGCAAAAGGAGAAAAAACTAAAAATGTAATGTTTTTTAATCCCTACCCTTCCCGTTGTACCAATATCTTTAATAACGTAAGATTAATTTTTATACTCCCATCACTTCATCTGACATACGTAGTATTTACAAAAAAATAGGTATAAAGAGTGTCTATCAAATGGATTTCGTGCAGGTTTTCGAATTTTTGCAGGAAAGAAATTACAAATACATGAATTCAGTAGAGAAAACAGTTTCCTTATGTGATACATAAATTCAGTCATCATTATGATATAGGTTGTTAATCGTTAAAACGGTTTGCAGCAACTTTCCAAGTTATCCCATTACCTGCCAACCTTTCTAAATCTTCATTTTTTCTATGCGTTGGCATTTTTCATCAACTGCCTCCTGTACTAGAGATTTCTCCGCCTTCTGAAATGCCTCCTCTCAATGGTTTTCTTCAATAATGATTTTCTAATCATGGGTATACCTCAAGAGGTGTCCAATTAATTCTCTTTCCTTGTTTCAAATGCTCGTATATATAGATTTACAGTATTTGCCTGTAGTACTGTTTTTCGGATATAAAACCAGTGTACGTATAATCATTATTATAATGTGATTAAAATGTTGTTTTTCCCGAAGTCATGTGTATTTATATAAATATTAACATGTGGATTTATTTTAAACTTCTTGAGGTAAACGCTGACCGTCATGTGATTGATTCTATGCCACTCTTTCGACATTAGGAAATAATTTTAAAATTTAAAATTAGCGAAATATCTAAAAGATTTGTTCTGGTAGAGTGACGTACCCAAATCTTGAGAATATTCGTTCTAATCAATTTCTTCTGTTTTCTCTGTTCGTAGTGAGAGAACCATTGAAGGTATCTGTGCATATCACGGCCATCTTGGCCTTTTGATCTTTGGGCATTCGATTTGATTGTTTGCTTATTCACGCGTTCAGTGATGCCAAAATATTTCATTGGAGCCATAAGATTTTCATTGGCTCCGTACAAGTTTATTTTGCCATCAGTAATTACAGCGTAACCGCAGCGACTCAGAGGCGATTGATGGAAGGGTGAATTTAACTTTTCATCCATTTGAGTTTTCAAGGTCAGTCCGCTCACAAATTCCTGACTTGACATTTAGAAGGTACTTTTTTAATTCCATCTTCAAAAAAATATTTTTCGCTGAAAATGAAATGCCATATTTGGATGGTCATGCATATGCAAATGAACCGCGGTTTTTATACAAATTCAGACTTAATGCCAAAACAAATTACGTTTAGTTGCAACAAATGCGCGGAAGAAATGAAAATATGGGAAGAAAGTAATGTTGAATATTTTTTTTAATTTTGGAAAGAGTTTATAAATCATTTGCCATACATAGTTTGTATAAATATTATTGGGAAATGTTTCGGAAAAATACATTCATTTCAGATACTGCTATAATGTCTCAATATCCTTCAAATTGTATCCCGTAAGCGTAATTTTACACACTTTTGTCAGCATATTTTCCATGTAGTTCCCTGGTAGGCAGATTCCGGGTACGCGTGTAATAAGACCTCTTCTTAGACGGCCTTTAGGGTCCCATGGTGGTGTCCTTTGAGGGAAGATTTCACTTTTGGGAATGGGAAATAGTCCGCTGGTGCCAAGTCGGGACTGTAAGGTGGTTGGGGAATCGTCACGATGTCGTTTTAGAATGTCTTTGCATGCAGACATTCGACTTTGCTCTTGGTAGTCAAATTCTTTTGGACGAGTTTAGCGCAGATCTTTTGCATCACCAAATGTTCAGTGGTAATAAAGCTCATCTTGACTAAATGTCATCTTGACAATGCCAATACGATCTGCGGTCATGCGAACACTTAACCGACGTTCTGAATTCAGCATTTCACGCACACGCCAGGAAACTTTTGTTACCAATACTTTTTATACCATATTTTTAACCAAGTGTGTTCTTGAAGGAAAATATGCAGGAATAATGAATGTAAAACAATATATAACAAATATTTTGAAAAAATATGAGAAATATTGGAGGAGAACTGGAGCGATCACATGTTTCGCTTATATGGAGAGGTGATCAATGAACACATGCCGGAGAAACTTCATTATTAATTTGTTATTAAATTATTAACAAAGTTTATTAAAATCTGTGACAATTAAAGACATTATTAAGTCTCACACTTAGACTAGCAATCACGTTTTCATTTTAACTTCGCGATATTAGGCGTTTAGTGATATTAGAATTGATTTCCATATGTACTATTTCCAATTGTTATAAAAAGGGATGTTCTAACTTATGAAACTGTTTCCACTAAATGGTCTTGCTCGTCGATGCGAACAATTAATGAAACCATTGAGAACAGCCGAGCTGGCTTTATACCATAGTAGAAAGTACTTCTTGTTTTTCCTCAGTCGTTATTTGGTAATTTTTTTTCTAAATGCGTCTGAATTTATATTTACTTGTTGTGCATGTATAAAGACTATCGTAGCTTTGATTAAAAATTTATCTCGAAATTAATAGTTCTTTATCGACAGTTTTTTCGTTACGGGCTAAAATCTTCTACCATTTCAATTCATTAAGATAATACTTTGTGTTAAGCCACTGCAAAGGATTCCTAATATTTTATAATCCTAAGGGTAATTAGTTCCCTCATTTATGTATTTCAAAATTGTTTGTACCATTGATTATGGCATATGGCATTTATATGGCGTATCTTTCTTTGAGAGGATACATCTGAACATGAATCAAATAATGTTTATTGATGAAGATTACTAATTCTCCCCCATATTTATTTAATTATCATGCAGAAGGAACATATGTACGGAAGAACAAAAACAGCTGTGCCGCCCTTTGAAGCTCTTGCATGGTTCCCTACAATGCGGCCTGGCGTTACAATGTCCCCCAGGGTGAATATCAATCCCTGCGGCGGGAGGCTGGTTCACATCTGCCTTAATATCTTTTTCAGGCTTCTGGGCATTTATTTCTCTTTTCAAATTCTGTTTTTCCAATCATTTTTGCCAGAAGTAATGCCGTGAAATCGACCTTTCCTCGTCATGCTTTCAAACTTATAAATATTAATTCGCAATGTCAAGGATTTGTTGGTACAGAATTTCAGTTGTTGCGCAGTACCCTCTGGGGCCTATGAGATTTTTCAGCTTTTTCGTTGGCAACAGATGTTAGAGGGTTTGTTTGTCAATTCGTCCCTTTTCAGATCGTTAGGAGTGAGGGGAAAGACAGAACAAACCTCCGTATGCTTTTTTAATAGTCTTCTATTAAGGTTTTGGATGGAAATCAACTGAGAATCGCTACTTATCTAAGCCTCACCTAACAAGATGCAGCCTAATACCTCACTCTCAAATAAACCCTTCTTAAGTTGAACAAATCTCCTTTCACTCTGTCCAACATGCCTTTCCGTTTCCTCCCTCTACCTCACCTGCAAAACATCCCATCCTCTACCACAATCTCCAACATTCCATATGCAAACGACATACTCTGTTTCATCTTTCCTGGCTTCTTTAGATTTATCCTGATAAATCTCTTCTCTCACCCTCTTTTCCCATTAATTCTTCGTTTGTTTTTCTCTCCGTCAATTTAAGCTTTCCATTCTTCTCCACACACACACATCTCAGAAACTTGCCATCTACGCCAATCATGTTGCTACAACAGCCAAGATTCGTAACAATTACGCTCAATGTTAAAGTTTGCACTGTTTTTTTTTCTAAAACGCCTTTACTTAGCGCCATTGTAATTAATTCCCTTCTTGTAAAAACTTTGCCTAACGCAATTTGTCTTCTTATATACGTATTGTGGGTTGCGGTAGTCCAGGGGGTAGAGCGTTGGACTACTGACTGGAGGGTCCCGGGTTCGATTCCCGGGCAAGGTACTCTGGGCACCTGCAGCTCCACCCGCGCTATGTGATCTTCCTGGGAAACCATAGCCGGCACAGGGAAAGGAACTGGCCCCCCTACCCTGATGTGTGAATCTCACACGCCGTCGGGCTTAGTACTGGGTGAACTCTACCATCACCTACCATTTTTATTACATCCACAGCAAGTGTTGTAGTCCAGTGAGTAGAGCGCTGGGCTCTATGGATCTGGGTTCGATTCCGGATGACGTTTTTGAGCTCAGTTAACTTCACTTTGGCTGTAAAAGTATTCGTGTACCAGATATTCTTGGAAAACCATAGGCGGCAGAGGGAAAGGAACCGCCCCTCGCACCTTGATATGCGAATTTCACGTACCGCCGTGTAATGCTTAAAACGGAATCAGCACTACTCTCAATTATAAAAGCAACCTCCCCATTTATTACTTTTCTGATAAATAAATATGTACTATATATGTCGTCATTCACGTAAATATCCTTTGCATTAACACTTATTTGGAGTACATTATTATATAGATGCGAAACTTGGACATTTGGGAAAGAGTGGAAAGACTCAGTTGGAAACAATAGAAATGTGGATTTGGAGAAGAATAAAAAGAACAAGACGGAAAAGAAAAGCACCGTAGAAATATTGAGAGAAAAGTAATTTAGTAAAAGAGATGGAGAAAAGGAAAATTAAATTTGTTGGACATGTTCTCAGATATAACAACTTCCTGGAAAATATAATAGAGGGGAAAATAATAGGAAACAAAGGATGAGGAAGGCCAAGAAAGAAATTTATTGATGATATAAAAAGTGCTATGAGAGTAACAACCTACATTGAACTGAAGAGAACGTCATTGGAAGGAGACCAATGGTTGCAAAGACAAGGCTCCGCCTTTAGAAGGTGTCGGAAAAATTAATTCCGCCGTCCTAATTCTCCCAGTGCTTAATGTCTATGGAACATATTGAAATTATCAGAAGTGTTCAAAACTGAAAAAATATATGATCTGGTGCTTTCCCGGTCTATCAGATTCATGAAGATTTTTTGAGTCTTCCCCCGGGTCAGGGGCCAACATGGAATTCCTGACCTGGTGGAAGACCCGAGAAAACCTCATAAGACTGAAACAAATGATTTTCCCAGTGTCTAAAGAAAATGAAATCTTGTTCGTTGAAAGTTACTGTTGCGGCATCTCCCGCAGTTTCTTTGAAATTTGTCTATAGTGTAACCTTTTAAACCGGACTTCTTATGTAGATTTCCAGGCTGTTGTAGCATACGATGAGCACCACCCCCTTATATCAACCGCAGCTTCGAATTTGTTGTAAAAACTGTAAACGTACGCGATGAAAACAGTAACGAGAGCACCTTCATCAATGTCACGCAACGTAAAAAAGCAGAATGGTATGCTTAATATTTCGACTCACTTAATTATAATTTTATGAATATTTTGAAAATTCGTTAACTTTTGGTTTTGGGTCTCGTCCATGTTAATTTCGACGAGATGTGCGAAAGATATTTTGACATTTTTTTTATGCTTACGCCTTTTTAAATGCGCCTTGCTCTTCGCATTCCGCCCTTCACCTGTAGTCCTTTTTTTCGCATCGCATTCCGAGAGAGATGAAGGTGGATGACGTGGGGCGGGAAATGTTTTTATTGTTTAGCGGATGAGCCACCGATTGCTCCCCGCGTTGGGAGACGCGTGAGGCCTGATTTTTTTTCATCGTCGGAGAAATATAATTTTTTCCTCCAACCCTCTACGTTAGGGTTATGCATATTCATCCGATCCTCGGAGTCAAACAGGACACTTCCCCCACGGACAGAGGAAGTGGATGGCATAAAGGGGGAAAAGAATTTTTAAGGAAAAGCGGACGGTGCCTTTATGATGGGGGAGCGTTCTTCGTTCAAGCGGTGGCTCGATTGCGACGGGGACACATTTTCGCTCCTGACGTCCAATGAATCTTTCATGAAAAAAATAATAACGAAATTAGATGATCCTTTGAAGCTGTTGACTCTCCTGGAACGCGAATATTGGTATGAAACGTGATATAAAATCGCTACTGAATGAGAATTACATGGGAAATAGGAAAAATTTCTATTGCTCTGACATACGTCTTTCCCGTTGCGGAGCTTGAATGTCCCTTTGGAAACTAGGAGAATATTCGATTATTGCACATTTTTATGGTGGCGGTATGATTTTGGCGTCATTTGTTTTTTCTGGGACAAGATAATTTTTTGCGGAAGATATTTTGATGGCTAAGGTCATTGCATACCACCGTCACACTTCTAGAAGCATGAAAACATGCATATTCACCATTCTATTGAAGGGATTTTATTCCAAAAACTTGGTTTACCTCGGTGAGCGCCCACCAGGTGAATGACAATGTAGCGTATAGCAGTTGCTAGAGGAGGTGATCGGTAGCTGAGGTCATTTGTGCCCTTAGAGTAAGGTAGGATTTTAAGGGAATGAGGTAAGAAGAGTAGAGAGAAATCCAACGGCGGTATTGGTCGTACGAAAAACTACAAGGTTTTCAATATAACGTCACATTCGACGTAATGCGTACTTCAGTTGAAGTGCTCCCCGATTTATACTCCAAATACGGATCGAAATATCTCTACAAATTTCTGACGTCGTCGGGATCCGAAACCGAGCCCTTGGGTTGGAAGCCAGTACATTAATCACCGTACCAACCTGATGTCCTATGGTCCAATCATCCCTTCCGAACTACGAATTACTATTGTTTTCACGTGAACAACTGCCGGCGCGGTATCACACACGCCAGCTAAACGCTCGCAAGTTCGAGTTTCGTGTCCCGAGATGATATTGTGTTAAATCTCTCTTCTTTATCCCTCAGAAGTCGGATTGGACATCAGGAGGGGCTAATTCCAAATGAACACTAACTTAAACTCGTTTTTGTAGTTACAATATTTTTTTTTTATTTTCCTTTCCATTCATTGCTTTAAAGTGCACTATGTATTTTATTAATTTGATTCAAGAATCATATTAAATTATAAAAATTGAAGGGGTCATTTCAAATATCATACAGAAAGAAGCCATAGAAGAAGACGAATAGCAGAAATATTGGATGCCGTCAATTTTACCTCGTGAGGAACTCATCTAGAAATTATTATAGATTACAAAGTAATGTTATACTTGGATCATGATTGAGCCCGGACGAATGATGAATTCCTACGGGGTATCTTGAGCAATATATTTCTCAAAGCTGTAGGTTGAAAATAAACGGGCAAACCAATTGTTAACAAAATGATATTGTGGTTCGTTTTCCTTAGTTTACCCCTTAAAGTAGTATTCTCACATTAAAATTATCCGAAGCATTTTAGCAATCGTCAAATTTAATAATTTCACTTATAATGCTACCAGTGCTTTTGGCGGTAGTGACGGTGACCCCATCGTTGGCCTCATATAGTAAACCAGAGATCTCTGACAAACTCTGTGTTTAAAAAAATTACGAAGTCGAGGGCTACGAGGACCATGTGACAAATTCGTTCGTAATTGTCAATGCCGCCATTTCAAGGCTCAGAAGTTCGCCTGGAATCGCTCATCTCCTTCTTTCGCATAAGGATTTAATGAACCCGGTCACCAATGGCAACGGATCTTATTTCACGTTACAGATTACGCGTGCGTCGTGAAGTCAGGCGATGATATGAGAACGCAAACGCGTGTTTGGAAGAAGCGAGATAAAGACTCATGATGCAATATTTATTCTTCCCCTTATTGCACTTGGGTAAGACCCTCGGAAGGGTGAATCGGGAGCCCTGAGAACGAATGGCGTGCATTATCTCCTCGTCTGGGATGACGAAGCCCGATGTGTTGCGTAACTGTGGCGTTTATCCCAACGGCGCCGTTGAGTTTGAGGTAAAAAATATTGTGTGTGAAATCATCTCCGTTTGCATCTATTAAATACCTTGCAATTCGTCGCAAGGACCATATGGTAGAGGGAATTAGGTTACCAGCCATGACGTGAGTTGAGGTGGAATGTAACTTGTATATCCCCAACTATTTTTGACAATGTTACCCATTTCTGTCGTAGTGTTTCCGCTTTGAGTTGTTGACGTTAGTAATGTGCATGAAAAAGGAATGCTTGAATTTATTCATTCTGAAGCCCCTCGTATTTCTCTGATAATTTTCCTGGACTGGCGATATAATTTGGGGGCTGAGATATGTCTTCTACGTCGGATGCAAAACCATACGATTGATACATTTACAATCAGGTTTAATCTTACTCTGAGTCTTTACGTATCTAAAGGTTTTCATGACAGATCTTGCTGTAAATGTGTGAGGTTTCGTATTTTTTCGTTAGAATTGCTCACAAATCTGCTGGCCCTTTTCTGTATCCACTCTGTCAAAAATTGAGACCTTTTGTCTTCTTTCTCTTCAGCTTTTCCATTTTTCATACTTAAAATAAATTAATTTTCACACACCGCTCCGAGAGTAAAAGGCTTTGTCTAAGGGCATACTAAGTGTACACATTCAAATTATCAAAGTGACGTATTAACTAGTGGTCCCCTTCAAAGCCGTCCTTCAGGAGCCGCCGTAACGAGGATAGCAATGTGTTTCTTAACATACAAATTCACAGGAGGAGCTTGTGACAATAGACCAATCAGTTCAGTTTATATACTTCATTGGAAAGCCTGCTTATAACATCGCCGTTAGTTTGTTAATTTTGTAGTCATCCGAGTGAAGTATCATTATTTCGTTTAAAAATTATTAGTGGGTTATATTATACATTCACGTTCATTTTTGTTGCCTATTTCCATTAACAATCTAATATAAGGTTAACCTAGTGAGTTGGCGTTCAGGAAAAGTCGTATAAATATCAAAATTACATTGTATTCTGAAGATTTGAGTATATATTACTGGCCCTAACCATTTAACTTATTGATTAATGTGCCTTTAGATAGGAGTTTCAGTTCAGTTAATTTAATTAACATGCAAAAGAAATTATATGTTTTGAATTTCGAGGTAAAACGTTATATTGAAATATTTTTCAGACGTGCGTCGCTCTTTCAAATACCAGAAGAAAACTAATTTTCATGAATAATTATATCTTGCATTTTTTAAAAATCAGTTCCTGTATGAAAAAATCGCGCATAATTTATGAACTTGCACAGCCATTTATGATGTTATAGGCGTAATATTATAATAACACCGGAAGAAAGGCGAAGAACGTATCTCCATGTACACACGGAAGCCATCTCTTTTTATATTCAAGCGCAGAACTTTCGAGGAAAAAGAAAAGATTGAACGTGTAAAATTAAACAATTAGTAAGAGTGATGTATTTTGATTAACGGTCTTAAATGCGTTACCAAGGTGCGTGTAGTGAACGTATTAGGGAAGGGATCATTTCTTTCACTTTCCTTTAACATCGTTAAATTATTCTCTTTTACCATTTGGTCGTCAGTGAGGCTTAACCAGATCTCGTACGTGGTGATATTGTTACTTTCAATATGCTTCTAGGCTGTTTCGTTTCAATTTCATTTTAAATCAACATTTGCTCAGGAAATGAGAGTAATATCAGGGACGCTCTCTTTTAAATGCAAGGACTTGTCTTAAATTTATGTTCATTAAAGAAGAGTAGGGACTGGGTGTCAACTAATGCGTCCAGCTATTCATAACGCTCAAGACGGAAAGTTTCGCATTAAGCAATTTTGTGAATGTGAGTTTCTGAAGGTTTACCAGAATATTTGGATAAAATATTTGTTCCATTTAAATTCTACAACGTTACCAAATGAAATCTCAGGATTTCTTCAAGCGCATTCTTCACTGATTCTTTAATATCAAATACATGTCATGTCATTGGTGTAAGTTTCGGCAACTGAAATATATTAGCAAGTTGTCAATTGTAAGCCACGTAATTGTGAATCTCATAAATTGATGATTTCTCTTAAAGAGTTTCTCTGAGGAAAGTATGCATATTTTATTCCCGCTTTATATATCAATCTCTCCTTGGCAGAAGTAGGAAGAGATTTTCGAAAAATGACAGTTGTTTTATGCATTTTGTAATTTTGTATTTTCGGAAGTATAATAAAATATATTTATAGCCATTACGACAACGTAAAATATTCTCTTATAACTATGCGCTTCTGTATGGATATCTAATGTTAATTTACAGCATCTCTAAAACTTACACATCTTTCCCTTCTTACAATTGAGAATCCTTTAAATTAACTAATCTGTGTCTTTTTAATCATCAATTTAAAAAGTGTTTTAAGTATTCTTTTGATATTTTTTATGTTCTTAGAGAATACAAAATGCATTCTGGCTTCCCATTTATGAATACTAATTTGTTTGGTTTGAAGTTAAATCGTGTCGTGTCAATCCCGTTTGCACTCAACATATCTATGAAACTAGAAATGATTTGGACCGAGAGAGATCTATTTCAATACAAATTGTAATCTTCTGCTCCATACCTACTAGAAATACGTTAAATGCTCTGAAAACATAAAAGTCATGTTTTTCTGTAGAATTAGGTGTATCAAGTTAGAAGATTAGAGGGCCTCAAAGTTTGAACGAAATTTCTAGGCTGATTAGCGTTTTGCCCTAAACTTTATTAGTTGAAACTGTGAGTTTTCCAAGATTTGAAGTTGAGAGAATTATGGAATGGTTTATAAAAGTAGGAACTTAAAGAAAGGAGCTCATTTAAATTTCCTAACAGCCAAATAGGTATGGCTAAAAGTGCTTGTTTGTATGTAAAATATTTTTTTAACTCTTCAATTAACATATCTTTTAAAATCCTGCAATGAAAAATTCTCGTAGCATCCTCCAGTCTTAGAAATAAATGAATTTTCTTCAGCTTGAGTTACAAACTTTGGCGTTTGAGAATTGAAACCTTGAAAATGTACCTCAGATTTTTTTTGTATGCTCTTCATTCTGCGTTACTCATGGAAACGCCACAAGGTAGCCCAGGGGTGGATGAGGGCGAAGGTAATGGACAGAGATCCAATTGAGCCGAAAGATGAATTGCGTTCAGGTCACGCTTGGTACGAATTCCTGCGGTCGGAAGGTAGGCGGCAGCCGCGGCGGAGGAAAGGGATGTGGGGCCTCGCGGGCCGTTGCCGCCTTGGACGAGAGGATTTAATTCATCTTGGCTCCCGAATGGATTTTCTAAATTTGCGATCCGCTGCGTATCTTTCACGGTCTTAGGCGGCGCGGAACATTCTCCAAGGAGCGTGGGAAACGGGAGCTCCTAACTACCTACCTGTGTGAGGGAAGATAGACTCAGATTGGATGGATTTGTGCCGTTGGCGTTAGGAAAATGTTAGAACTCCCATCACTTCCAATATTCTTCGGTGCGACCGAAAAATTCACATACGGCAATTATCACAAATGGGCGATAATCATTCAGTGATTATCACCTCTTAAAATCGTATGTATGCATTTGTCTATAAAATAAGTTTGATAGAACGAGAATTAGCCTCTCGCCACTGGAGTAGGCCTTCAAATAGCACCTTTCCGTCTCTTTCTATTCCTTCAACTCATCCATCCTCTATTTTGTTTCCTACTTGATAAGATGCGTCATCTGGTAACTCCTGCGTCCTCTTCCATCTCATCCAGAGTATCAATATTCAACCGTACCTTCCAGAGTATCGTTATCCACTGGTATGCACTTTCTTCTCATTTAGGGTATATCAAGTCGTTTTTTGTGAGATAATTATTAAGTATTATTCCTTAAAACCCCCTTCACAAACTCTCCTCAGGATAGCCTCATTTCTCACTTAATCCAAATAGACTAATATACCCTATTCAAACTTTCTCTTGTCTATCGTACATTATTAATGTTTATAATCTTTCTATCGTAGTGTCCACGTCTTTTACCCATATATTGGGACCCCCCGGAACATTTTACGAGATTGTTATTCTCGTATTATTCTCTTCTTAATCCTTGTTCAAATATTCCTCACAAAAAACCCCTGATTAGTTTTTTAATCTATGTTTTTATATCCAATGCTTTTATTTCTTCAAAACACTCTCCATATATTTCAAAACCGAGATCTGTTAATCCTTTTCCCACCCTTTCTTAATGGCATGTCCTTTAAATCTGGTCCTGTTTTCAATTTTATCATTTTTGCGTTTTCCTCGTATTAATTCTTTTTTAAATGTCCTCACAATATTTGCTAATAGACACTAGCGTACAACTTACTTTTTGTTTACTTGCATCAAATTTAAAACTGCCATCAGAAATTCTCATGCACTTTTTTAATGCCATCAGTAATTATAGTGTAAGACACATCAATACGGATCTTATTTTTACATTTTCCTTCTGCTTGGATCCGATAAAAAAATTGGCTCCGGAAAGGGGTCTTAAATATTTTCGTTAAATTCGGTTACCTTATGACCCGACTAAAAATGTCATACAGCGCATGTCAGCCAGTCGATGGGATTACATTGCACTTCCGAGACAAGGTTAATGAGATAAAGCGGTGGAGTTTCCATTCCAGCCTTCTTCCTTTTAAGCTTCCTCAAATCATATTTTTTCCCCAGCTGGCAAACGTCACTAAGTATGCAAACATCCATGCCCTTGACCTTTTCGTCTAGGAGTCATCGATCATTCCAGTTAACATTGTGACACCGGCGGAGCTAAATAATAACCTACTTCACATTTCCGGAAGGGTCCACAGGAATAACGGATGTGTGCAAACAAAAGGAAAAGTGAGCAACAGACGGAAGAGAAAGGAACGGGTAAAACATATCTCTAAAAAATTCATGAACTTGACACTGTGTACGCATTGAGAGCGCAGAATTCTGTATGTATTCCGGCACCTACTACTTCAAGTTTCTTCTCCAACCCTGCCTTCCCTTCATTAGTATTCTCACAATGATGAACGAGGCTGGGATCAACGATGATCCTAAAAAAATAGCATTCGTTTCTTTTGGTTTGCTGTAGTACTTTTTGTCACGTCTTGAGTTTTATGTGAAGCAGGTTGTCAATGACACAAATCTCTATTTACCAAGGTTACGTGTCATCATAGGTGCATGATTACGTATCCTTTTACGTGTAGTATAATGTGTGTATAACTTTTGCTGTGGCTGCCCTAATCAATTCAACGGAGGAAACAGAAATATGTAATTCGGAAGATGATGTCAAAATTAAAAACTGCAATAAAAAAGAGACTGATAAACAAAACAAGAAACAAGACAAACGAAAAAAATTATGAATAGTTTATTTATGAAAGTATTGTTTATTTCTATTTTTTTTTATTTTAATTGTAATTTGGACAGTGGCAAAGCATGGGAATTCGTTTTTTTCATCCTTTGTGTCAGCAAAAACAGTCATTCATTACAATAATAATTACTAATTTTTCGGTTATCCTAACAGGCCTCGGGCCACCACTCATCGGTTAATCGAAACCTACTGACCTCATGTCCTTTTTATTAATTTCCTTATGCTCATGCGTTTTACTTTGCGAATTTGTTCATCTGTTGAATGGACTTTCGTGCATAAATAAAGAAGTTTTTCATTAACATATGTTCATACATTATTAGGTAACAGCGTCTTTATGATTTTCCTTCTGTAATAACCTCTGCTAAGACTTATTTAACACTTCTCTAATAGACTGGTATCCTTATATATTGGTATAATAGCTGGTGTCCTTAGGCATTCTACCACAAGCCCATTTGATGGCAAGCTAAGTGCGGTGAGGGTTGATTAGGGTGAGTGCTCTCGGCCTTCACAGGAGAAGAGTCTGTTCGTTGGCGAGGAGAGACCGAAGTCCAACTGAGCTGATTGATCGAGTTACTCGCGGCCTAGGGCCCTGGGCGGGTTGAACTCGTGAGCGATTAATAAATTCTCTGTCCCTCGAGGGGATTCGGAAAAGTTGTGAGCGCTTGACAGCTGATCGAGGAGGGTGGTGCGGAGCTCACGGGGAAAGTGAATGGCTGCCAGTCCTACCATCAGTTTCAGCGGATATGTCAATCGCTGTAAGGGAAGGTTAAGCATTGGGTTTGAGGGAGGTATATTTCGGTGGCATCTGAAGAATAACATCTTCTGATTTATTTTACGGTCGATCACGTGACAGAAACACTTTCATTCACGGTTAAAGCTTTTAAATTACAGCGCGAACAGTTCGTCATTATCCTAAATTTTTCCTTAATTTAGGCATAGCATAGAAAGTTAGGGTCGATAATCTGGTTAGTGGAAAATCCTGCACGTTTTTCCGTATTTTTTCCAACAATTCTATCTGATTAGATATTTTGTTTCATTTTAGGAAATTGGGTACGGCTGCTCAAACATGAGTGATCGTACAATTTTTATTTCCATAATTTATATATATATAATATATAATATATATATATATATATATATATATATATATATATATTATATATCGATGATGCGGAAGTACTCACGAGAGCAATATAACTTTTGGACGGCACAATAGAACACAGAATAAAACAGATAACACGTAAAAGGACACTCACATTTTAGATGATTTAAGCTTTCGGCCTACTCCGAGGCCTTCTTCAGGTCAGACACCAAAAGTTATATATATATATATATATATATATATATATATATATATATATATATATATATATATGATTTCTTCGAAGTAACACGGAAGTGTTGAATAAAAAACTTAGACAGTAACACACAGCACGAGAACACATAAAAAGAACACTCACAATAATGTATTGATAATTTCGACGGACTCGAGCTCCGTCTTTTTGGAAGATAAGATATGACTGTCATAAGATATCAGTCATATCTTATCTTCCGAAGAAGACGGAGCTCGAGTCCGTCGAAATTATCAAGATATTATTGTGAGTGTTCTTTTTATGTTCTCGTGCTGTGTGTTACTGTCTAAGTTATATATATATATATATATATATATATATATATATATATATATATATATATATATATATATATATATATATATATGTATTAAATAGAATAATCATTGAATAAACTTCAGTTCTGCTTCAGTGAAAGTTTAAACGTGTTTAGTTTGCCTACGGCATCGATTGAGGTAACAGCGACACCCCTTCAAAATTACTATTTCGTCTGGACAAATCGTCAGCTATGACTAATGCAATGCTAAAATGAGTTTATGGAGTATTTTACTGTATTAAGGATGTTTAAATTAACGCCGCTTGTACCATTATGCAATGAAATGGACAGATAACGTCAACAGCACCATCAGAAAAATTGAAAGTTTCATTGGGAACCGCCCGCACGCTTGTGAGAGAACAAATTGCACAAGATGCATTTATATTCTTGATCAATTTCACGAATACACTGAGAAATCACGATTATCTCGCAAATTCAATGTAAACTGTGTTTGTCAGTTTCTCTATTGTTCATATCTCATCCAAGGTGAGTTTTTCAGGTTGAGTGAAGTAAAGCAACTGTTTTCTTGGAAAGCATTTTTCATTACCATAAGATCACATAGGGGAACTGAACATGTTTCACCTTGCAATGGCTGACATAAAACTAGAATAAAATCTGTGAAATTCATACGATGCATGCATATCACGTTACGCTACCATTATGGCATTAAATTTAAAATTTTTTGAACAAGAATTTGTGAGACTCAAAAATGCGTGATGACTCTTTGTTGAAAAGCTTTATTATTTTACCATATTTATCCGTTTTTTAGGAAAGATTTCATGCTAATGATGACGAAAACATTATTTTAGTTTACAATTATCGATCCGCTTAACACTTTGAGGCTGATAGTTTTGTTTTCCTTTGTTATTTGGGACGATGGTTTAACCTCTGGTTATAGTATGACTACAAGTAGGTTATTAACAATTTTTTCTTAAGTTATCCCTGTACATAGAAATTTTTACTATGAAAGCTTTCTTAATAAATAAATAAATGAAAAAAGGTCACTTTTAGAAATTGGCTTATTATAAACCTGTGGTGAAGAAGTTGTTATCATAATCTGTTACTGTCAGTGTCTATGTAAAAAAAAGCTGGAGTTTTAACAATATTCCTTAATATATAAATAAATAACTTTAATTTATTCACAGGGCCCTAAAGTGAGATTAACCAATTATTTTTTACAAAAATATATTGCCTAATTTAATATGCATTAGCTTGCGTGAAATATTTAATTTTAAAACTTTATGTGAGAGAAAATTTCGAAATCTATAGAAGGTACGAAATCTACAGAAGGTCGTATAACCGTGTCATTGGCGTAAGCACCTACTAAACTATTGTTGTGTTTAGTTATACATGTACTAACTAACTTGTTCTTTTGAACTGAGAATTTCCTTCAATTTCTTTATGTACTCGGTTGTCTTGCTCGTTTTGCTGTGCTACCGCTTCTACATGCAAGCGGACTTTTCGGCGCTAGGTTCCGGGGAAGGGGCGGTCCCTGGCTTTGCTCTTTAAGGTCGGAAAGGGTATGGAGGAGCAGCAGCTGGTGAAAGGCGCAAGATGAACAACAAGACTCGTTCTTCTGAAAGGCATTACTTTCTTCCCTGGGGGACGCGAAACTTATAGTTGTACGTGAGAAAAATAGGAAAGGTAATAAAAAGACGTTGAAGAATTTTTACCTCACGGTGCCGGGACGGCCTTTTGCTCGTACTGTCCTCTGAAATTGTCTTCGAACTTATCTAAACGTAGTTATTTTCTTCTTTTTATTTTTTGAAAATAATGGAAAACGTAGTCCTCAAATAAAAATTTAGATCATGTTGTTGTGTTTTCACGCTAAACTTGATTTTTCTCCTAATTTAAACGAAGGACTATTTATTTGTGAATATACGCAAGTACTCGTATTACAGCTAAAACGATAGATGGGATGTATGCTAAACACACTGTCATACTATCGACGATTAATATCAAATTTAATCTATTAGAGTTAGGCTTTGTTGTCTTTTGTTAAAAATTATCACATTTAGTTAAATTAACTATACATAAAAAAGTGATTTACGTAGAATCTCATGGAATAATACTATATCGTAGAATGACATCTTCACATCAGCGCAAGTAGATGCGGCGGCGTTATTTGTATTTCTTAGCTTTAAAATTTTCTGAGATTATATAATTGTAACTTATATGTAACCTAATCCAAGGACAATATGACTCTGGGAAGAAGCAGTTATATGAATGTTATTTTTACAATGCTCTTGTTTAAGGCGTACCTTAGTCTACAATCTCGTCACACTATAAACTACTAAGAACAACTCATTACTATGGCAATATGACATGAGTAGAAAAATTCGTACGCGCAGTGCGTCGATGTATCGGGCTAACAAGGCAACCGTTTGATAAGAACGGTGTTGAATCTGGCCGTATAGTGGGAATGCGTATTTATTCGCAATAAAATTGAGAATTAATGCACATTGAGACTATTCGTCCAGTAGGACTCCATGAAGCGTAAATTCATTCACCTTTCCTCTCTGTTACTTAAGGAAACGCACGAGATAAAGAATTAGATTGATATCGTTTCTCTAAACGTAGAGTAGGAAACCACTTTTGATATTATAAGAAATAGCATCAAAATATATCGGAAATATTTTGGTGATTAAAGTTCCACTTTTCCCTATGACTTTAAGAAAGTCAGGATTTGCATTTGGATAAGTTAAGGTCATTATAATCAGTGACAGTAGGTTCCCCTAATCAGCAAGTGCGTATTGAAATTCTTTAATGCCTTCATGCAATCAAAAATTGATTAATGTATCACTCGTACCAGTGGGATGCTTGTCTCAAACTTGATGAACGTGCTTTTAGTCGGGTATTTATCTGTGGGAATCGAATTGATCGCGAGTATAAGCGTGTGAGCGAAATTGTTTTGCCGAAATATATTTCTGTACTTAACACGCTAGTGCACTGATCCGTGAACAAATTTATTCCATGGTTAAATTATTCTCAAATAATGATTAATTTCTAGTTGTAGATAATTAATAGCATCAACATACCTCCGTGTTAAATTGAAAGCAAATAGCTTTAGTAACTGTCCAATGTTAAAGGTTTGGCATTATGAACATACTAAAAGGAAATCATCCGACTATTGAATTATTAACGCCGCAAATCGAGTTCAAACCAAATTTTCGTGGCATCCAACTTGATGATATGATTTTTAGGATTTCGAAAAAATAATCCAAAATTATGCCCGACTTTTTCGTGAACATTAGAATCACGCCATTTTTTGTCGGCCTGAGAAGTTGTTATGGCAAAAGAACTTTTAGAAAGACTAAGGAAACATTATAATGGAAAACTTAACAGTCACTTTGTACAAATTACGTTTTTTTAATGTCAGATTTTTAAAATGTTTTATTTTAAAAACTACTGTCGTATTTATAACTCCAACTTGTGTCCAAATCATAGCAATAAGTAGAGTGGAAGGAATATTGATTCAAGCAGTTAATTGATTTCCATTCATACGTCAGATTCGTGGAACTTGCAGGTTAACTTTAAAGGGAATAGATATAAATAAGAGTGTAGATAAGGTACAACTGTAATATCACATTTTTAACTTTTCATTGTATTCACGTTTTACTCTTTTGTTTTCCATTATCGTGGGTCGATATTGACCGCTTACATATTCTTAACTGATTAAATCTGGGTTTCACTGGGAGATATTCTTATAATTTATAATTATTTATCCAGAATACGGTGCCTTCAGTCTCATACGGTGTTCCAAGCTTCCGTGGTAATGGAAAATTGCAAATTAAATTCCATTTTATCATTGCATCGCTTTAGAGGGGAAAACGAGGAATTTATGTGCACCCTTTATAGGAAGATGCATTTTATCGCTTTACTTCCGTAATAAAAAGTTAAATATAGAAAGAGGCGAGTAATAAAACGCTTGCGGCCGTTCTGGCAACATTTGGCATGTGTGCGTACGAACTCTTATGGAAAATGCATCCCATAACTACATTCGCACAGAATCTCACCACAAACTGAAATAATGGGCACGAGGTTCGTCTCGGCAGAAGAAGCATTCCTCGTGTAATGGTGTCGTTCTCATGTACATGACGGGAATAGATAGCATTTTATTTTTGGCATACTTGTAAGAATGGATTTCGTTGCGAAGGTAACCTTATGTGAAAAACGCGAATAGTTTGGCCTTTTTCTGAATGTTTTTTGTGGTAAATTTTTACGCTCAACTATCACATCGTAGCGGGTATGGGATGATGTTAGCCAGTTAGGTGGGGAAACTGGAGAGAAGATCTTGAATTGACGGGTAGGGTCTTAGTGAAAGATTAAGTTCTAATACTCGTGGATGAGATTGAGTCAAACATTGTACTGCACGAAGAAAGATTTTTTGCGAGTAATCTGTGTTTTTTGTCTCAAGGTACCTGTGTTTAACGGTTTGGCGTTATTAGTTTCGAGTTTGTCTTGTCTAAATTTATGATTTACCTCAGGATTATTCAATCAGTGATATCAGGAAACATGTAGGCTTTGTTCTTCCCTTCTTCTTCATTCCTGTATTCAAACTTCAAGATTTTATTTTATCATATTTTCTATTTTCTGAAAATTTTGTTTTAAACGCCTTACAATATATCATTTTGGTTAAATATGCTCCTCAAGTGTGGTTATTTTTCATGAATTAATGAGCCTTCGTCATAAAAATTTAGTCCGTAAAGAAATTTTCAATCGATGGTAAAACAATATTAATTGTGAAATATTTTTGCTGCATGTACCTGTAGTATTTGTCGTACTTTTACTAGCGTATATTTCTCTTCAGTATACCTCACTTTAAGTCATATTGTTAATAGAATAAATGCGGATTTTATCATTCCTCACGAGTGGCGAGATTGTCTATAGTCCCCACTGCATGTCTGCACAGAAATTTAATGGAATTTGAAATAGTTTCTCTCTCCGAGAATAAAGACGTTATTGGCTACTGGAAACAGAATATAACCGCCACGTACGAGGAAATCAACCGTGGAATAGATAAAACAATCCATAAAGCCGTTTTTGCCGGCGACGTGGTTTTCCCGCGCATAGGGCGAGATTCCACTGTTGAGAGAAAGAGGCAGCAGTCTCTTTTGGAACGAATGAGCCGCAACGGGGTTTTTATCCTTCCAGTGTTTCAAAAATTTTCAATTGTTTTTTGTTCTCTTTTAGAATTTCACCCCAGAAATTTTCCCCCTTCCCTCCCACTTCGTCTCCCTCCCCCCCGAACCGCTTTGGCGCGACGTGGGATGTCGTCATCCCTCCTCCACTTTCCGGGCTTTTGATGGGATTTCAACTTTTATCTCCCGCGCGACGTATGCGTTTCGAGTTCATCGAAAATAGCGTCTCATGGTTACGTTGTTTTTGTTTTGTAAGCCGCTCCCGTGTGAGATTAGAGTCCTTCCGGAACACCGTTCTGTGTTGGCTCGTTTGTATTTATTCATCCAAAATGGACAACGGACGGCGTATTTCGGCGCGGGATGATAAGTGAAAAAATTGATGCGTAGCCATGTGCGCAAAGGAAAGTAAAAAAGAAAAGATGAAAAGGAGGAGCTGCAGATGCATTCGAATTCAAAAAAATCCCACCGTCCACCGACGTGTTCGGCGACGGGAGTAGGTGCTGAGGGAATTATATCATTATGATGTTTGGTGTTGAGTACTGGTAACGGAAAGCGAACAGCATTTCAACTTGAATGTAATGACTTACCTTCCAGCTAATCTCATTCCTTGATGCCATGATGTGAAATTGATCTAATGCAGTTTTTCCCATATAAAAAAATGATTTGACCACGTTTGATCTTTCTGCGTCGCTATCAGTGACTATTAGTGATTTACAATGAATTATAAATATGGAAACCGTTCCGCTAAATACCTTTTATCCTTTGTAATCCACCAGTAATATTTCCATTCATTCGGAATCGTATTTTATAGTCTGGGAAAAAAAAGTTACATAAATGTTTCAAACACAAGAGAACAAACTTTTAGCAATAACGTTAAATTAATTGTTGCTATTACAACATGAAAGACTTGTAGAAACACTGATATGGAGCGTAGCTATGTACGGCGCGGAAACGTGGTCGCTGAAGCAGGAGGATAGACATTGCCTAAGAATCACGAGGGCTTGTATATAAACTGTGTTTTATCAATAAATATCTCGTTCATAGTATATACGAGAATCCTAAGGACTTTCATGGCTCGCATTAAAATTTTGAGGAGGAAGTTCCTTCCGCTTGCGTTTGCAACAGAAAAAATTACTTGAGTTTCGGATTAATTAATTTCAATCAGCCTGGAACGTCTCGAATAATTTTTGGCATTCCTTATCTAAACTCGGCTTTATACTTGGATCGCATTATAACTTTGAATTTGCTGATACATTTTCGATTGGGGTTGTACTCTATCACTAACGCGACTTTATACTAGATTGACCACTTATAAATTCACTATTTAAAGCTAGTATTCAGAGAAATTTAGATGAATAATTACAGGAGGGAGTTGATGACGGGGACGTTGCATAGGGATGTTAAGATGAGACTCGTAAAAACTCTGATATGGAGAGTAGCTATGTACGGCGCGGAAACGTGGTCGCTGAAGCAGGAGGATAGACGTAGATTGGAGGCTTTTGAAATATGGGTGTGAAGAAGAATGGAAAAGGTGAAATGGACCGAAAGGAAAACAAATGAGGAAGTACTGGAGATGGTGGGTGAGGAGAAGGGTTTGTTGGGAGATATTCTATGGAGGCAAGAAAGATGGATGAAAGGCCTATTGAGCGGCAGTGGGATGTTAAAGAAGGTAATAGAGGGGAGCATGTTAGGCAAACGAGAAAAGGGCAGGAACAGGATAGGGATGTTGGACGGGATTGGGGGACGAGATGAAGGGAGGAAAGAAATACACAGAGATGAAGAGGGACCTGATATAGAGTAGGTTGCTGGATTGGGTTTTGTTTGGAGTTACAAAATGGTTATTTGATATTTGTGTCCATCCAAAAAACTTAACCGGTAGATTACCTAATAATAATTATATAAACTTCTCAATCTAATGTTCATAATCATATTTTAATTTAAGTTATCTTGATAACATTAACTTTGAATCAAGGTGATAAGCGTAGATTTTGAGGGTTTAGAGATTTGAGCATGGAGAAGAACAAAATATTTATTTGATAGTTGTGTCCATCCAAAAACCTACCTTAACCAGTAGATTACCTAATAATAATAATAATTGTAACATGACAACGCTCGTCCAACAAAACCAACATCTCGCGCGCAACTGTAGAGGTTCTGCGAAACCTGAAATTTGAATCGATTCCACACCCTTCTCATCCCACCGATCTTGCGCTGTGTTATCTTTATTTTTTCCTCAACCCAAGAGACACTTCAAGGGTAATCATTACCCCTCGGACGATGAAGTGAAGGAAGCTGTCAAGTCCTGGATTTGACAAAAGTCGGAAGAATTTTTTAGTGACGGAATGACAAAACATGTCACACATTGGAAGAATTGTGTTGGCCATAACGGAGACTATGTTGATAAATAAATATTTGATTTGAAATTCAAGAATTTTACTTTTAAATACTTTTTGACCGATCTTGCTGTTTTTTTCGATATTTTTGATCGTAAATAGAGTAAATTAAATATAGTCAGAACTCCTCAGAATCCTTTAATAGTTTTTATAATTATATCATTCATGATTCAGATACTTCCTGTGAGTTACTTAGGAGGGAACCGTTGTCGTGGCCGTCAGTTGTAGAATTTTTAGAGTGCATAGTGTGTGCGCGCTAGCATACGAAGAATTCCACTTCGCTATCAATAGGATATGACACCGACGGTAGTAAATATGCAAGATTGATGCCCTTCGTTGTAAGCACTTAAAATGTTGAATTGGTTCATTCATTTTTAAATGGAAGCGTTACCTCCACGAAAAGGCGCGATCTCTCTGTTATAAGACGGGTAAAAATTAAGTACCAAGCAACTACGGTCGTAGATCTAAAAATTTGATCCATATAATTTCACATCCATTTTATTTTGTTTCTTAATGTTACTTTTAAGAGTCAAGTAACTATTCAGACGTTGATTTTCCATTACGCGAAGAGCTATGGTTTCATTGCCGATTACTTATTTTAATATATTTTACAAGCAAGGTCATTCATTATATTTAACATATGAGTATAATAATATGTATAAATATATATTATATTTTTATGTTTTTTTTTAATTTTCCTAACAAGATAAAATACTTTGCATATTTTAATGAACCTTATTAGTGCGTTGAACTCCATAGTTTGAGCCCATAGTTGAACTTCACCGAACTCACTTCAATTCTAGCTGTCATTTCATCATATTTTAGAAAATTACCTTCCATTTGATGACACTGGTCACATTAATAGCTAAAATAAATCATTAACTGAAAATATATATCAATTCTTCTGTTGCATTAAAAATAGTACCAGTATAAAAAACCAACCCAAACACCTTTGAGAATTGACATTCTCTTCTTTGCGTAAGCAATTGAGCATGGTATTTCAAATAAAGATGAACTATTATCGGTCTCCGCAGCCATGACGATTAAGTATTAATGCTTTAACATATATTATTTTATAGTTTATAACAACATGTATAACATATACAAGTTTAAGGGTTGATTTGGCTTAAGTTTAACCTGAGTCCTTGTGAGATGTGGTAACGAAAGCCGAGGTATTAAAAAGCAGAGAAATCATGTTTTCTTTCTAATGCTATTTGCGATGTGTTTATTAATTGTGAAGCTTTGGATTATACCCAAGATTTGGATCCTTGTCACCCAACATGTTACCCAATTATGGACCGATTTCAAGGGATGAGTGGAGAAGGCCATTTAGTGGACCGAAAGCAGGCACCCACTTTGTGTCGGCACGAGTGAAGATGTCACTTATCTCCGCGTTTGGAGGATTTCTTTGCAAGGCAGGAATGCAACTGCCGCGGCTGAAAACTAATGAATTTAGCAGTGTTCGCTGCGGATGAAAGGAACGTCGTCGATATGGTCATCAAAGAGTTAATGAGTAGGTTGGCGGCATTATTTGAATGTTGGATCGGACTCCACTTTGAATTAACTCACACGTTGCGGTCTTTTGAGTAATGAATTAATCCAGAGTAAATTACGGTGGATAAAGCATTTCAAATAACTCTGAAGATATCCTACAATGCTTTGGTTAATTCTATGCATTGCTATAATAATACAGTTTGGGATTGCACTTCTTTCAATTCAATTAAACTAGTTTTTCTCTCGAAAAAGACTGGGTATTGGATTATTTATTAAAATAATCGATATAATCCCAGTTTTCCTCCATATTGTAAGTACACTTTAGCCGATCCTTCTACGGTACTGTTAGCAGGATCAGCTTCCTACGAACTTTCTTTTTATGGACCGGCAACAACTCTACCTTGTCTTATGAACCATGTATAAAAAGAGACGTTTCAGGCGTGATATGGTGGAATATTATGATTAATAAAAATTGGCAATTTTCCACAAAATAAAATTTTAATACGACCGGTTTCGATGTAAGAAGATGATGTAGTTACATCGAATCCGGTCGTATTAAAAGTTTATTTTGTGGAAAATTGCCAATTTTTATTAATTATGAACCATGTGTTAAAGGTGTCGTTAGAGGAATGCTAATACAATTAATTAAAAATGTCTATAAATGGTGTGTTCTAAACGTTGGCTCTACATTTTATAATCATTTACCACCTTCTAAAAGGCATCAAAGTGTATTCACCCACCAGAAAAAAGTTTGGATTTTTTCTTTTCATGGTTGTGAAATATTTTTGGGGTTAAAAAAATGAACATTACAAAAATAATAACAAAATAAATAAATTACAATGAAAAAATATGATAAATCAATAAAAATTTTAATTTTCCCCATTTCTTATTGACATATTTTTCATTGTAACATGTAATATTTTTGACATGATACCTGAACCCGTAGAATACTAACAATGATGTGAAAATTTTAGATTAGTTTGCCCTGCATACTCGGGTGGTCTGAAAATTTTCCGACTCAGAAGAAATGTTTTGCATCTTTGTTAGGTCGGAAACTTTTCAGACTCAGAAGAAATGTTTTGCATCTTTGTTAGGTCGGAAACTTTTCAGACTCAGAAGAAATGTTTTGCATCTTTGTTAGGTCGGAAACTTTTCAGACTCAGAAGAAATGTTTTGCATCTTTGTTAGGTCGGAAACTTTTCAGACTCAGAAGAAATGTTTTGCATCTTTGTTAGGTCGGAAACTTTTCAGACTCAGAAGAAATGTTTTGCATCTTTGTTAGGTCGGAAACTTTTCAGACCACCCTTTTATTTGTTCGTTCTCTTCTCTATTATTGCCCTCTTGTAATGACGGTAGTCTCCTTAGCTACCCTTTCAAATATATGTGATGCTTATATGTTGTTGTTAATGATACCAGTTGTATGTTACTTCTTGTAGTCCAAGAGCATTAAATTTGTATCATATCTATCTTAATTACCCCTTTTGCAATGGAATGCAACGAGAAAGTCTATTTCCGCCATGGAGGGAATAATAAAATCCGGAGTACATCGCCTCATAGGGAGTCTGCTAGTGCAGGTCCCGGCAGCGCTTTGTCTTTCATTGCTCTTCGTTATCATCTTCAGATAGATATTTCAGCCTTCTAGTTTTATAGTATGCATCGTTTTATCTTCTTCTTTCCATGTTTTATTTTTTCTTTAATACACCATCCAGAGGTGTCACGTTAAAAACACTATTGAGGAAGGCAACGGGAAACCACCTCAATTATCATTCCCAAGAAAATAATGATGGACGTCAAATGAGGAAGTACTGGTGATGGTGGGTGACGAGAGGTGTTTGTTGAGAGAAATCGTATGGAGGCAGGAAAAATGGATGAAAGGCGTATTGAGCGGTAGTGGAATGTTGAAGAGGGTAATAGAGGGGAGAATGTTGGGCAAGCGAGGTAAGGGCAGGAACAGGATAGGGATGTTGGATGGGATGAAGGGAGGAAAGAAGTACACAGAGATGAAGAGGGACCTGATATAGATTAGTTTGCTAGGTGGGGAGTCACAAAATGTTTATTTGATAGTTGTGTCCATTCAAAAACCTACCTTAAACGGTAGATTACTTAATATAACACCATCCAGAACATCTTTAAAAAGGATATGCGAAGCATCCCAGTGTATGCTCAATCTATTTTACTTTCCGGTGTTCGGCGGTGTTTAGAAGTTTATTCTCTTCACAGGCAGTTTTTTAAGCATCCTCGTTTTTTAATGTGATCTTTCTCTTTTCCTAGGTCACCATGTTCCAAATTATTGGCAAAAAACACGGAAAATAAGCACTATTTCCAAATTTCAAGAAACTGTAACAGTAACTTTAACGGAGTCACCCGCTATGTGTGCATTATAATGCAACCATTTCAGAGAGTAAAAATCATTCGCCTTGACTGGGATCCCGGTTGCACTATTTCCAAATTTTGAATAGTTGTAAATCCATATCTCTGATGCGTACGATATCATGCTTCCCTTCTAAAATCATTGTTTGCTATGCCATGCTAGAGAGGACGGTCATATAATATAAGATTAAAGTTTGGACAGCCAAGGGGAGAGAATCATGTCTCCTAATTTGCATCGCACGGTTCCCCACCACTTCGTGGAATTTCATATTTATGTTGACGAAAATAAAAATATATAGGCATAGATAAAATAAAGATAAAAATATTTCACAAAAAAATCTTTACGTTATTGATTATCCTTGTTCACCTTATTTCCATCATAGTACTTCTAATACCCTTAACCGCATGACATTATGAGAGCTTAAGAGGCATTATGGTATTGTATAAATGATATCAGTCGCACCCTAATTTTACATTATTGATAAAAGATGGGGGAATATAAGGTTACGACAGATGCTAGATTGAAAAGAATAGTCGCGGGAGCCCTAATACCGTCTGGGGAGCCAACGAGCTTTGTTCACGAGATATATGTGCGCCATCACTAACTGAGTTAAACTCGTTAACTCATTGGTAGTGGTAGGTGAAAGCAGGTTCGGGGGAAGGTGGAATATAACACCTTAGAATTCCTGAGCACTCGAAACAATTGCCCTTCAGATCCCTACTACGTTCTACATTCAACTGTCTCCTTTCTCGTGGAGGAATCGTACGGAGGGGCAGAATTTATGATAGTTAGGTGAAAAAATCGCAATCTATCATATGTCTACCTTAGTTTTATTCAGAGAAATTTACATGAGAGTGAAACAATCTGCTACGCTAAAAGACAGCTTCTATATTGAAATAGCTAACTTGGGCTCACGAAGTAAACTTTTCCACTTTTCTCGTCATTTATCCATCCAAATGCTCTCTTTTCCAATAATTTTATGCAATTGATTCCTTTCTCGAGAAGCGAAACTGTAAAACACCCACTTTTAGATTGTTTAAATGCTTTTTTCTCTCATGGTCAATCGATTTTATGATACCCTCAGCGCTCCTCATAAAAACCTTGACTTGTCCAAGGGAGAACAAAATTATAATTTCGGCAGTAATGCTATGTCACTTACTAATTTTTCTATTCTAATAGCAGTAATGCGATATCCTACAGAGCAATCACTCCGGCCGTCTTTTGCTTGGCCTCAAACGTCCCGAAGGATGTCCCGGGGATTTTCTTATCCTTTTCGCGAGCCATTTCTTTCTCCGTTTCAGGGTGGTCGGGAACCAGATAAACCAAGGTTCATTTGAGAGCGTCCAGAGACAAGAATCCACACTTGAGCATAAGAACCCTCTAGTCAGAAACCAAGTGATCAGCACTGTCTTCCATTATAGTTGAATAATTAAATATTTCTAAATCAGAGATAATTGTAGAATAAGTAACTTCTAATTAATCATTTCAACACCATTACATAATATATAAATAAAAATGTTATTTAGTCGAATTAAACTAATACGAGTTACAATCAGGTTCTTTAAAATTGTTTCGTCAGACCTGAACGATGGATTTAAAGTGCAGGTGATTCTCGAGTAAAATTTTGCCTATTTTCTTATTTTTTCTCTTATAACCATCTCAAGGCTTTTCATTCAGGGCCGGTTTTGAACCGCGATCTAATAGACATCCTTTTCAAAGCGAATAGAGTTATTTTCTTTCAAATTCCTCTAGAAAAATTATTAATTCATGTAATTTGCGTACGTAATGTGGATCTCTTATATTTTACTAGTTAGGCGCTCATTGGATTTCAATACATTAGTAATTTCCAGAGTTTTAACATTTGTTTAAATATTCCGATATGTTTATAATGAGTTTACAAATGTAATTTTGGTCAATAATTCTATTCTTTTATGTAAGGAATTTTTTTTCAATAGCATAGCCTTGAAGAAATTGTAAGTCTATCTATTCAATTAACTTTCTTCTTCCCATTGAACTCATTCGACGTAAAGGCTTCATTCAAACATTATTTTTTTAGCCTCTTTTTCGCGCATATTCGTTTAAAAGTTGAAAATAAAAAGCGTTAATTCCAGGAAAAGCATTTATTGAGGATAAGGAAGGCTGCTGCGAGTGCTGATTACGGAATGGGAAACTTTTGTCATTCCGCACTGGATTATCTGGGTGGCCATTATCCTCCATTTTATCATTTACAAAAACCACTGATTCAAAAGAGAATTTAAGGCAAGTACGACTTGAAGGCAGCTTGGAGGATTAGAACGCCCGTGTTAGCTCAGACAGAGGGGATAATCCAAGCTAAGGGGGAGGGAGACTCCACAG